>OY813003.1:13005206-13015206 GCA_963681545.1 Germaria angustata | reverse complement strand
AAAATTTGCGCACGCTTTGCACATTTGAAATTCTATTTTCTCTAACAGGAATGCACAGGTTTTCTGCCAGTTGACGCAGGAAATTCTTCCTGCGCGTCGTGGTGTATCGTGCAGTTGGATTATTTCCATAATATATGATGTGTGATGCAAATGCGCTCACATCAATGATGTTATAGAAAAATGCCATCGGCCATCTTCTTGTTTGTCGCTGGGTCGTGTATTCTTGGAGCGTTTGGTCCATAACGTCCACCCCACCTTTTGTTTGGTTGTAAAAATTGATAATTTCTGGTTTCCCATTCTCGTCAATTTGTGCATCATCATGCATACTAGAAAGAAGGATGACCGAGTTGGACTTCCGCTGCTTATATGAGAGCAGTGTTACGTTGTCGTGGTAGCCAAATAAACTTGAACCAACGTCTTTTTTTGTCTTCTTTCATCTCCGCAGGGATGTAAGCTTTGTTGCGGCGGAGTGTACCCACAATGCTGAGCTTTTCTACTTTTAGTTGCCTAGCCAACGGCAGCGTCGTAAAAAAATTATCCATGGTGATATTTCGTCCGCTACCGTAGTATGGCCCAACTAAATCTCTCACCACTCTTTCGCCAACACCAACTTCACGACCAGTTTCTTGTTTGCCAGTATATATTTGGCCATGAAGTGGATATGAGTTTTTGGCATCGTAAATCCACCATACTTTTATACAATATTTTGCTGGCTTCGAGGGTATATATTGTGTGAATTTGGTTCTACCACGGTATGGATATAATTGTTTATCAATGGTCAAATATTCTGATGGCACATAATATCTGGCAAGATTTGCATTGAGCATTATCCAAATATCGCGAATTGGCGCCGCTTTGTCTTGACGCTGCCGCTCTACCCGTGTTCTGGGGTCGTCAAACCGCATAAAACGCATCAAATCGAAAAATCTGTTTATTCACATGGTGGCGCGGAATATTGGGTGAGCCTGTGACGTCCACAAATCTCTTAAGTTTTCGTCATTATAATGATTTGTGCCAGTCATCAACATCATTCCAATGAACGCATAAATTTCGTTGATTGTCGTGTCTTTCCACTTCAACTGACGTCTATTGGGATTCGCTTCATTGTACCCATTATATGTGGCCTGCGCTTTTCTATTTGTGTGGCGCACTATTATATCCACCATTTCCACTGTGAGGTATGATTTGAAACACTGCAAAGGCGTCATATTTTCAGTAATCCGCGCTGGACCACAGCGGTCTCTGAATATATTGTGGCTTCTCACTTATTGGCAACTACGTGGTGTTCGCTGCCATTGTGTGCCGTCACGTGCAGTCATGTAGTCTCCTGGGTTTGTTGTTGGTGCATCTTCTTGCATATCATCATCTTCACTTTCGTCATAAAAGAAAATTTCCTCTGGTGCGTCAATAGCAGCTGCAATTTCGTTTGCGTTGTCAACATTCAAATCTTCATTCTCTGATTCCGAAACTTCGCCAGTATGGGACACATTTCCTTCATTTTGATCTTCCACAGGGTCCACTTCAAGGTCCTCATCTTGAGTCACTTCCTCAAATAAACGTTGAATATATGTGCTTCTTGCTTCATCACTCAAATTCCAGTATTCCCTTGTAGACAAATATCGGTCGTTGCGGCTCATTTTTCACCAACTTCACTGTTCAAATATTCAACACAGAATGACGAAGCAAATGAAATATTTCAATTTTACGACACAAATGAACATCTGCTATCTAATTCAAAAGCAATTATGCAAGTAGGTACCGAAAATAAGCAAAATAAGCAAATAAGCAACCCTTACATAAAACCAGTTTCTGCTTACTTGTGTCGCTTTAGGTACTTATATACGAACAGAAACCAGTTTTTTTCCAAATATCAAATTTGTACAGTTGAGAACGCAAAATATAATCAACAACAAAAATATTTACAGGAAAATATTATTTTATTTCAATAAACGCAAAACAACCTACTTCGGGTACCCGGGTACTTGGTTATGAAATTAAAGGAGTTTTGCTGGTTATGAATCGTACGGTTAATACTAATTATCCCTAGGCAGGTAATTACTTAGGTACAGTCAATCATACCACGCGATACGATAAATATGTATATTCTAAACAGGTAGCAGCTTATGGAATCATTGGGCCTTTTCACACAAGACTATTTTTTAATCCGAACAACTTTTGTTCTTTCGTATTCACACTAGACTAATTATGGTGGCATAAAATTGTGTACGTATACAAAGCTTTGTGTGTGTTAGTATTTTCTTTGTTTATTTCGCAGAACCTGCCCTGAAGGAAATGTCACTAGTGATTCACTAGTGATTCACTATTGACAAAGTCACCAGTACTAGTGACAACTTATACCCCAGCCAATGCTTTTTTCTGTTGACATTTAACATGCACTTGTCATTGAAAATCCACTACTGACGTTGGAACTAGTGACGAACTAGTTCCAATGGGACCATATGACGACCGTAGAACTAGTACTTCCCTGTAGACATTGTCACCAGTATTATTGACATACCCTACACAATACTTCTTTCTATTGAAATTTAAGATGGACTTATCATTGAAAACCCACTACTGAAGAGGTCGTTCTAATGGGTCCATGTAAACAATTTTTGATATACATATATCCCTACAGTTTTAGTTAAAATAAATGATTAAAGGTTCACCATAGAACAAATAAACGCAATTAAAAAATGAAGAGGCATAAGCGTGCTCTCAGAAAATTCTCTGCTCATCAAACAAGAACGTGTTGACAACTCTGTTGACGATGTCTACATATGAGTCACCAAAATAGTCGACAAAACTGGTGACTTGGGTACACTTGTCCCCATGTTTCCTTCAGGGTGTTTTCATAAGTGTGTATGTGTTAGTTTTGTTCTGCTTGTGCGGGGTTGAAGCTGGTTGAAAAAATTGTGCCAACCAAAAACCACTCTCTTCGCCGAAAATGCCTACAAACTGCGATTTTATGCCAGCACAATTAGTCTTGTGTGAAAAGGCTCATTGAGATTAAACCAATACAACAGTGTGTATTTATAATGCGCATGTGTGTCTTTAATTTGGCTTAATATATTATGGGGAGACTACCTGATATGTACTAACTTTGCCACATCTACATATAGTATATACATACATGTTCATAAGTAATTATGTGCATGTGTGCTCATAATGTGACTTTGCTGACCAAGTTGTCGAAAATACTAGTTTTTCATATTTTGAAATCTTAAGGAATAAGTGATAAATTACCTGTTGCTAGTTTTTTGCTTGGAATTAATTAATATTGTTTACTACCTAAAAAATTATGAGTAGTATTGATACTTGGTGGAAAGTCTTTACGCCCTTTACTGGCGTGGCAATCTTTGCGAGCATTTTTTATGGTGTTGAAAGTTTTTTATTAAATACTTTTTGAATCTTAGCGAAATCTTTATTCAGATAAAAGTTATATCACTTTTAATTAAAAGAGTTATATATATCCATTACACTACGTTTTTTCGCCTTAATAACGAGGTTGTGATAGTTTTTTCTTTCTTGCAAGTGAACGGGCAGGATCGGGCGGCCAAATTTTTTAATATAGTTAGTGTACAAGAAAGACAAAGTGTTCATAACAATACTTCCCGAAACTTCGTGTCCCTTTATTAGTTCTACTCTATTTAATTCCCAAAAACTACCCAAATATAGGGCTTTTTAAGAACTCCGCCTACTAATGTAAAAAAACCTAACAAATTTTTTAGTCGAATTTAAATAAAAAAAACAAAATTTTTTAACAAAATCAAAAAAGTAGTAAACGGTTGCAAACTTTGTTTAAAAAATAAATTTGAAACCTAAAGTTTTTGTCCAAAATTTACTTTTTTTCACAGTCCAAAAAATTACGAAAATTTTCATTATTTTTAAGAACGGCTTTTTGAATTTTGACCAGTAAAATATAACCTACAATATGATTTAGCTTATTTGTCAAAATTTTGTAGAAGAATTTTCGATTTTTGCCACGGGTTTCAGAAAAATGAGCCACTGTGCGCCGGCTTTTTAGATGTGTTAAGATTGGATCTTAATGCTCGACGGCTGTGTATGAATTGCGTTTGATGTACATCGGTAGTTGAACACGAGGGACTATTTCCCATCATTTTGTTGTCTACCTTCGCCGTTTCTAATATTGTAGCTTTTTCGAAGATTTCTTTGAAAGTTGCTTTTGGATTTTATAGTAGTTGTTCTCGAATGTACAAGTCACGCACCCCTCTAATAAATTGAGCCCTAAGGAAAATGTCTGAAACAGACTTTTTGCATTCCCACATAAATTTACATTCAATACTCCTATTTTTGTAGTACCGCAACGAAATCGGCAATCGTCTGGTTCTCGTTCTGAACTTCACATAGGAAATGGTGTTGTTCTACTAAAATGTTCTTCTTCGGTCAGAAATGTGCCACCAAAAGAGAATATCATCATAATGTAATTGATTAATGTTCTTAGGTGCTGCTAAGGTAGTTAACAGCGTATACGTTTGTGAGCCAATATATTGTAGTAGCAATTTCGCCCACATATCTTTATCATTTAGATTTATTTTATCTGAAAGTAAATTTCCAGACGATCTTTATATGTTTTAAACTGTTCACTTTTCTGGTCTAATGGGTCAAAATTTGATATGATGTTCACATTGGACGGTGCTTGACTCTGCTGAGTTTGCTGGCGTTGCATCGCCATAGTCATAGCCGTAATGGCTTGTAGCAACTGTTGAACCTGAGCCTCCATTTTGTGAGGTTATGAACGATTATGGACTACTTTATCCTCGTCGCCAATTCTGTTGTGTTTGATAGACACAAAAGTATTATCAATTTAATATCTTTATTGAGAAATTCACTATTCTTATATAATAATTATGGATAACTATTGGAAATGTAATATTAGGTATGGAGTGCCATTGCTCGACACGTGAATTAAAAAGAAAAAAATGTAATGTCAAAAAAAGAGAAAATGCTAAAACTAAGTAAATGTTGTATATGTCAATATGAACAAAAGGTTGCCATATCTTTGTTAAAGAAACTACACAATTGATAAGTCCAATTTAAACACACTTTCATTTTTGCCAGATGGGCACTGCAACAACCCATCGGTTCACGTATTTAATAGCGCAATGGCTAAGCTATTATGTTTTTACCTATTGGTTTTTTGACCATTTTAGGAGATACTCAAAGGACAAGTTTAGAAGGTACAGCTAGCACTCATACCCCTGACAACGAAAATGAATAATGTGCCAATAGAATTAATATCAAATCGTTATTTTGTTGCTTACAGATCAGCAAATGTATTGCGTTAAATGTCGTATGGATATAATTAAACCAGCACAGATTTTGTATATCCTTCAGAAATGTTTGTTCATGGAAAAAATTATGAAACAGATTCTGACTTTGGAAGTTTGTGTGTTCCAACCGACTTATTTCCTGCAGTTTGCAGAATTCATTTCCGAAAAAAAAATTATTTAGATAACGATATGAAAAACATAAAAAACTGTTGATGAACAATGCGTAAATTGTACCAAAGAATTAATCTATTCCTTTCGGTTTGATAAAAGTTACGTATGTTATAAACACAGGGTGGCGATGCTAAATTTACTAAACCTTACACTATTACGGAAACACTCATCATGGGAAACGTACAGATACAAATCACCAAGCACTGACAAAGTTAAAATTTTGAACCATTAAATAGCATGTACATCAATAGTATGTAAATAAAATTAATGAATAGTTAATACTTATCAAACATTAGCTTTCATATATGTATATGTTTGTATGTAAGTATATGCACATATTGTAAGCAGACAATTGAATTTTCTAAAATAATGCCACTATAATTCGGTGTGAATCGATGTAGTAGCAGTTGTACAACAATAAAACACGTATTCTTACTCTACAATAAAACGATCGGTAACATTACATTTACAGAGATAACTTCCACATAAATTTTATGAAAATATACTTCATTTAATTTTTTTATATTTTTTTTTTTGTTTTGGAATGTGTTGTGAACGAAAAGAAATAAAATACTCGCAAAATTTTTTAACACGCACTTTCTACATGTGTATGTACTATATTTTAATGTGTGTTGCTTTATACTCTCAATAATTCTTTCAGTTAGTGTGAGTACGAAATTTTTGCTTTTCCTGTTACATATTTCCCCCCTTGTCAATAGAAGCTTAAAATTTCTGTTTATGTAAAATATTCGTGGTGCAACATCTTAATACCCCTATGTATATTCTTTGTTTGCACTGTTGTTTCATATGATAGCTTTGTTTTTCCAGAACAGTTGTTCGAAGTGGGAACAAAAATTTTCTACCAAAACAATTGGTGACCCACCTTTAAATACAGTTCTGGTAATACGTGAACATAGTTAAAATTAGTTATTCCGCTCAACTTCGAGCTAGTCCAATTGAACGATTGAGGAAACTGAGCTAAGTGAGCGCCTATTGAAATAATTGACTTTAGCTCAGTTAGAGAATTTTTCACGATATTGGTGAATTGCTGCTAGAAGTATTATGCTGGTGTTAAATTGAAAGAAACTTTTTGTAAATGAAGAAGAATATCTCTAAAAAATTATATTAAGTTAGTGTTAAGCCTCTGGAGCCAAGGCGTAAGAACTAACTTCTGCCAGTTGGATATTGTTTACTATTTATTTTAATTGCGATAATACATTCTAGTCCTAAGGTTTGGCATTAAAAGGTGTATAGTTTTATTTAATAAAATTAACTCTGTATTAAACTACTTATTAACTAATTTCAAAGTATGTAGTAATTTCTATTTCATTGCTTTTTTTATTTAATTTTAAACTGATATGGCGATTTGTCAGAATTGCTCTATTTATTAGCTCAGCTGAAAAGGGCGGTCAGCTAAGTGAGATGTCAAAAATCTATACATACACACTTATGTGTCTATGTGGTTGATTTTAAGTAACAGAATAAAATTTATCGTTGTTTACATGCACATTTTAAAATGTTTATTTATAAAAATTTCGTATGAAAAAGTCCTTTCTCAGTCCTTTACTCCGTAGACGTGGAAGGCCTTTTAGCTGAAAACAGAAGAGCAAGAAGAGAATGGCAACGATACAGATCACCTCAACTACAATATATATATATATATATATATATATATATATATATATATATATATATATATATATATATATATATATTGTTACGTTTTTACCTTTTTAAAAACGCTTTCCGTGGGTTCTTTTATTGCAATGAAATTAAACGCACGATTCTTTGATTTTTAGTACTTAACAGCTACTACTTTATTTAATTTAATACCACTGTACTATGCTCAAAAGCAATAGTAACCACTTAATACGCTTTACACGATCACGGTAAAGTCTAACAACTCACAGACTCAACACTGTCTGTCTACTGAACTCTGACTCTCACTGAGTTTAACTTTAACTCTAACTCTAACTCTTTACTCTTTACTGACTGACCCGCTGACGTTGATGCGCGCAGCTTTTATACTCTTAATGATCATTTCTCGAATAATCATCATGTTTGTTTGTTAAAGTTGTTTACATTATCGTACACTCAAATTAAACGTAAACACAAGCCATACACACATACACACATACACGTACCCAATATTTAAATGCCGACAGACAACAAGAGCAATAATCATGATCTTATTTGTTGTCGCTTTGCCAGTAAACAAGTAACTATGTATGCACGTATGTATAGCTGTTATGTGTTCATTTAAAAGGAGTAAACAAAAAGCAAATAAGACTAACAACAACAATGTAGTGAATAAGAAATAGTAAACAATTCAGTACATAACAATTCAGCAAATAATAAACAACTAAGTAATAAGAATCAATAATTCAATAATTAAGAATAACAACAATGCGGTATATTCTAGAGCAATTACAATAGGACTATTCACTCCAAATTCGTAACACTGCCGCCCGCTTAAGCCTGTTCGTCCCGAACAGGCACAGAACCACCGCTTCCGTATTTCGCGAGTCGCTCCAAATGTACCACCTTAATTGTAGAGCGGGGCTATTGTGCTTCTGTATCCTATACACAACATCGTTCAATCTCTTTATCAGGTTGTATGGTCCATCCCATTGTGTTTGTAGTTTGGGAGACAGCCCTTTCTTCCTTTGTGGATTAAACAGTAGGACCATTTGTCCCTCGCGGAATCCATCAGAATCCGCAACTCCATCGCACCTGGCTTTCATTTTCTTTCTCTTCCTCTTCCTTGGAATCAGGTTTCTTGCTCTTTTTCGCCTTCTTTTTGCCAGCCTTTCGTCCATTCTTGTTGCTAGCGTTTGCTGTACTGCCGCCATTGGCTTCAAATTCTTCGACAGCATCCTCATAATCTTCCTCGGCTTTTGCGGCTTTAGCTCCATTCTGTGGATCTGCCCTTTATGCTCTCCACCACACTTACGCTGCAGAGCCGCGATTCTTGCCAACACCGTTCGCTGTACTGCCACCACTGGCTTCAAATTCTTTGACGACATCCTCATGGTCTTCCTTGCCTTTTGCGGCTTTAGCTCCATTCTGTAGATCTGCCCCTTATGCTCTCCACCAGACTTACGTTGCATAGCCGCCATAATGTCCTCATCCTGGTTCCTTGCTGTAGCGTCCACAGTTTCCAGGACTTGTGCATCAGAGCCTTTTAATGCCAGGATTAACTCAGTGCATTTCTCCTCCTGCGATTGTAGCTTCTGATCTACACCATTCTCCAGCATATCAAGCTCCTCATGAACATCTTCTTCTGGCACATTGACGTTAGAAACTTCTCTCACCATGTCAGTCGATTTATCTTTAGTGATGTTAATCCTCACATTCACGGACTCATAGATATCCTCCAGCCTTTTATTTGTTCCTTCCAGCATCTTAGAGTTTTCTTCGATTTTCTGCATCATCCTTTCTTCCATTTTCTGGAATATCATTTCGTTATTGGCCTTACAGTTTTCTTTGATCTCCTTAGAGTTTTCTTCGATTTTCTGCATCAACATTTCATGTTGGGTCTTAAAGCTTTCTACCATTTTCTTAGAGCTTTCTTCCATTTTATGCATAAACACTGCGAACATAGAGTTTATGTCCATGTTGCTTGTAACTGAACGTGTACCCATCTCCAGTTCTTCCTTCGCTTCGAACGCATGGGTCTTGATATCCAGGCCAAGCCGAACAAACTCCTCCGATAGCCTCTTCTGCAGCTCTACTTTACTACCAGCTGTGGACAGGCCCAGTTTAGTCAACTCCTGCTTTAGCTGTTCCTCCTTTAGCTCGTCGAACTTCATTTTGCAATCCCACTTCTGACACCAATTGTTACGTTTTTACCTTTTTAAAAACGCTTTCCGTGGGTTCTTTTATTGCAATGAAATTAAACGCACGATTCTTTGATTTTTAGTACTTAACAGCTACTACTTTATTTAATTTAATACCACTGTACTATGCTCAAAAGCAATAGTAACCACTTAATACGCTTTACACGATCACGGTAAAGTCTAACAACTCACAGACTCAACACTGTCTGTCTACTGAACTCTGACTCTCACTGAGTTTAACTTTAACTCTAACTCTTTACTCTTTACTGACTGACCCGCTGACGTTGATGCGCGCAGCTTTTATACTCTTAATGATCATTTCTTGAATAATCATCATGTTTGTTTGTTAAAGTTGTTTACATTATCGTACACTCAAATTAAACGTAAACACAAGCCATACACACATACACACATACACGTACCCAATATTTAAATGCCGACAGACAACAACAGCAATAATCATGATCTTATTTGTTGTCGCTTTGCCAGTAAACAAGTAACTATGTATGCACGTATGTATAGCTGTTATGTGTTCATTTAAAAGGAGTAAACAAAAAGCAAATAAGACTAACAACAACAATGTAGTGAATAAGAAATAGTAAACAATTCAGTACATAACAATTCAGCAAATAATAAACAACTAAGTAATAAGAATCAATAATTCAATAATTAAGAATAACAACAATGCGGTATATT
>OY813003.1:12805206-13000206 GCA_963681545.1 Germaria angustata | reverse complement strand
AGAAGTCAGTTCTTACGCCTTGGCTCCAGAGGCTTAACACTAACTTAATATAATTTTTTAGAGATATTCTTCTTCATTTACAAAAAGTTTCTTTCAATTTAACACCAGCATAATACTTCTAGCAGCAATTCACCAATATCGTGAAAAATTCTCTAACTGAGCTAAAGTCAATTATTTCAATAGGCGCTCACTTAGCTCAGTTTCCTCAATCGTTCAATTGGACTAGCTCGAAGTTGAGCGGAATAACTAATTTTAACTATGTTCACGTATTACCAGAACTGTATTTAAAGGTGGGTCACCAATTGTTTTGGTAGAAAATTTTTGTTCCCACTTCGAACAACTGTTCTGGAAAAACAAAGCTATCATATGAAACAACAGTGCAAACAAAGAATATACATAGGGGTATTAAGATGTTGCACCACGAATATTTTACATAAACAGAAATTTTAAGCTTCTATTGACGAGAGAATATCCCAAATAATAAATTTCAATATTAAGTATTTACAATAAAGATTTTATTTTTCATTTTTGCCTAACTGAATACAATCATTAACGACCAACGGGCGTTTAATTGTATAGGTGTTGAGAGAAAAATAAAATAGAGTCATTTTGAGTATAATTGTTTGTTGTGTTGTTTGTATAAAAACATTCTAAGCCTACTATGATTATGTATTTGTTATCATTCATATGCAATATTGAAATTCTCATATTGTATTTGTTTTATGTGGCATAAACATACGAGGTTGAATGTTATCAAACTGCTTAAACTTCACTGACGATTTGGTTTTAGCAACCAATGAAATGTCGACATGTGAAGAGCTAAAGCCACAACAAACATTTTTGATTTTTTATGCATTTTAGCAAAAGCTCTAATTGTTTCTAACGATTAGTTGGGGAGAATATCCCAAATAATAAATTTCAATATTTAGTATTGAATAATTTTATTTTCATTCTATGTTTCTTTAAGAATATTAATTTTGTTTTTATTCGCGTAGAAAATTAATTGAAAAATTTGAATATCTTGTGTTTTCATACTCTGTAAATTGTTTTACACCCAATTTTCACGATGATTTTTTAAGACATGTCTTTTTTTATTTTCTTTTAAAGTTGCTCCCAAAATCATGTCACATTTTCATGATGATTTTTAAAACATGTCTATTTCTTCACTGTTGTTGTAAAAAAAAAACTCTTATTTGACAGCCAGAGTTGTATTTTTTACTTTATCTTTAATTCCTTTTATTCCATAATTTGGGCGCCAAAAACGGAATTTAATAACTTGAGAAGTAAAGTATTTAAAAAGTAAATTTTCTTAAAAAAAATCAAAATTGGGTGCTATACAGAAAAACCTCGAAGAAAGCAATGGAGGCAAAACTAGTTGACTAAAACTAGTGAGTGGGTGAAGCAATGACGGAAATGCTGAGTGGAGCGAGGTACATTTTCGTTTCTTATGAACGACTTCTTGGGAGATAAGTCGTCTTTTCTAAACTATATCAGAATAAGCCGAGAGACATTTAAATTGATAGTCTCAAAAATTGAAGATGATATACTAAAACAAGATACCATCTTGAGAGAAGCGATAACTCTAGCAGAGAAACTGACAGCCACACTCCCAATACCTCGCTACTGGAGAGTCCATCAAAAGCACAAATTATCAGACGAGACTATGTGAAACCTTTCTTTGTCGTGCAGTTCCGGAAGTATGCCAGGCAACTTGGAAACACTTTAAAAATAAATATTTAATGGTTTTTGAGTAGGTACATATGTATATGAAAAATATCTTATTTTATTGTGCCTATTCATAGAATGTAATACTTTGGTTTATTATTTTAAAATTAAAATAAAACAAGTTAAATTATTATAAGTATATTAATTGAAATAAATTCGTCTTTTATTAAAATATAACTTTAAAAATATATGTGTATCATTAGCTCTTGGCAGATTGTGAACAAAGAGCTAGATCGATTGACACGGTCCATATATGTAGGATTACGTACATCATGCAAGTTTTCGTGTTCCTGATATTTAGATATTAAAAGCTCCACAATTTCGTTTTTCCAGATGGTTTATATTTATTTGTACTTTTTATTTATATATTAATATATGTATCTTTTATATACACACAAAACAAAAAACAAGCACTTGTCGCTTTAAAACAAGAAAAATAAAGAAGAACACAGAGAAATAACCAACTTAACAGACGAATGCAAATAAAATATATAAGTAAAATTGCGAATGACAGCTAAAAGGAAGAGATGTATTTTCTTCATTGTTGTAAAAAAAAAACACGAAAACAGAAACCATGTTTCTTTTGCTCCCCCTCTTTCTTATCTACCTAATATGCCTACAAACAAACAAGACATGTCTTAAAGACAAGTAAAAAAATCATCGTGAAAATTGGGTGTTACTTTTGTAATTTGTTAATTTTTTTGCAACTTTTTTGCCGACCGCCGTCGATTTTTGCGTAGCTGTGGCCGTTGACATTTAGATTTTTTTTTCGAACATAAACTTCGAATGTGGAAAAACATGCTGAATTCAGAACACCATTTTATAAATTATGGGGATTCAAAAAATTTTTCGTTTTCAATCCGAGTCGAAACCTGGAACATACCCGTATATTGAAAATAATAAACTAGTCCCATAAAATTTAGTTTTGTTGGATATTTTAGTAATGATTATGAATATGCACGAAATGACCCCTTAAGCGTATTTTTAGTTTTGATAATCGGGTATGTTCCAGGTTTCGACTCGGATTGAAAACGAAAAATTTTTTGAATCCCCATAATTTATAAAATGGTGTTCTGAATTCAGCATGTTTTTCCACATTCGAAGTTTATGTTCGAAAAAAAAATCTAAATGTCAACGGCCACAGCTACGCAAAAATCGACGGCGGTCGGCAAAAAAGTTGCAAAAAAATTAACAAATTACAAAAGTAACACCCAATTTTCACGATGATTTTTTTACTTGTCTTTAAGACATGTCTTGTTTGTTTGTAGGCATATTAGGTAGATAAGAAAGAGGGGGAGCAAAAGAAACGTGGTTTCTGTTTTCGTGATTTTTTTTACAACAACAATGAAGAAAAATACATCCCTTCCTTTTAGCTGTCATTCGCAATTTTACTATTACTACGTTTATACGCACGTCTTATTTGCAAATAAAAAAGAATAATGTTGCCGTATAACTTTTTTATTGTAACTTATTAACTCACTTAACAAGTCGTGAATAACGACACTATTTGCAAATAAAAAGTAAGACGTTGCCACTTCATGAGCGTTTTTTGTGTTTTACTTACCAAACAATCATATTTTCGTCACATGGCATCACTAATAATAACATAAGTTCTGTATGCAATTTCCCGTATAAACAGTGAATTAGTTATTTGCAAATAGTTATATTTGCGAATAAGACGTGCGTATAAACGTAGTATATTATATTTTATTTGCATTCGTCTGTTAAGGTGGTTATTTATCTGTGTTCTTCTTTATTTTTCTTGTTTTAAAGCGACAAGTGCTTGTTTTTTGTTTTGTGTGTATATAAATAAAATAAATATAAATAAAAAGTTCAAATAAATATAAACCATGTGGAAAAACAATCTGCCAAGAGCTAATGATATATACTTTTTAAAGTTATATTTTAATAATAGACGAAATTATTTCAATTAATGTACTTATAATAATTTAACTTGTTTTATTTTAATTTCAAAATAAACCAAAGTATTACATTCTATGAATAGGCACAATAAAATAATATATTTTTCATATACATATGTACCTACTGGAAAACCTTTAAATATTCATTTTTAAAGTATTTCCAAATTGCCTGGTATACCTCCGGAACTGCACGACAAAGAAAGGTTTCACATAGTCGCGTCTGATAATTTGTGCTTTTGATGGACTCTCCACTAGTGAGGTATTGGAGTGTAGCTGCCAGTTTCTCTGCTGGAGTTATCGCTTCTCTCAAGATGGTATCTTGTTTTACTATATCACCTTCTATTTTTGCGAGTATCAAATTAAATGTCTCTCGGCTTATTCTGATATAGTTCAGAAAAGACGACTTATCTCCCAAAAAGTCGTTCATAAGAAACGAAAATGTACCTCGCTCCACTTAGCATTTCCGCCATTGCTTCACCCACTCACTAGTTTTAGTCAACTAGTTTTACCTCCATTGCTTTCTTCGAGGTTTTTCTGTATAGCACCCAATTTTAATTTTTTTTAAGAAAATTTACTTTTTTAAATACTTTACTTCTCAAGTTATTAAATTCCGTTTTGGGCGCCCAAATTATAGAAATAGAAGGAATTAAAGATAAAGTAAAAAAAAACAACTCTGGCTGTCAAATAAGAGTTTTTTTTACAACAACAGTGAAGAAATAGACATGTTTTAAAAATCATCTTGAAAATGTGACTTGATTTTGGGAGCAACTTTAAAAGAAAATAAAAAAAGACATGTCTTAAAAAATCATCGTGAAAATTGGATGTAAAACAATTTACAGAGTATGAAAAAGATATTCAAATTTTTCATTTAATTTTCAACGCGAATAAAAACAAAATTAATATTCTTAAAGAAACATAGAATGAAAATAAAATTATTCAATACTCTCAAAACAGACAACGAACGAAATTAAAATTATTTGCTTTTGGTTGATATGCTTGCCTGGCGTTATTTATCAGCGCGGCTTTTTGCCGGCTATAGACATATCGACTACGTTGTCCTGGCACCATTTGTTGTTAAAACAAAGTATTGCCTGATTATTACATTGCGATTTTACAACTAAATGCATTCGAATTATTATAATTATTGTTTAAATAGATTTATATATATGAAATTAGTTTTAATTTTGTTCAAAAAAATTCATTTTTCTTTATCAATAAGATCTAAATGCATTGAGATTTAGTTCAAAAAAGATTGACATATCAAACTTTATTATGTAGGGCAACTTTATGTTTTCGAACATACACAAAAGAGTTGTGTTTTTTTCATGTTTTTTACACAAGCACAGAATATACACAGAATACCCAACATTGACGTTTAAAAAGGGTCCGAATCATATTTTGCATATACTTTGTATAACGTGCATAAAGTTTGTGTGAAGAGATACCTATATAAAAACAACTAGATTAGCTCTCCCTTTCACACAAACTTTATGCACGTTTTCAAAGTTGTCGGGTCTATGTGTAGTTTATGTACACAAGTGAGATCTGCCAAAACCAAATTGAAATTTTTGGCAAAGTTTAAAAAAAATTGTTTGCATTAATATTTCTGTGAAAAGTTTAATTTTTTTGATGAAGTTCAATAAAAAACACTTTAAACTAAAAACCAAAATTGTATTTTTCTTAATAATATTAGCATTTATAAGAATAAAGTACGATTCGTTTTACTTTCACCCACCCCTTACTAGTCTAATTGAAAACGAATAAAAACATGGGGATGTGAATTGCAGAACACCAAAAATGCTAAAGTAATCCACTTTTGAGTGAATTCGGATTCTAGAACATACCCGAATATTTTTGGTGTTCAAGTTAAATTTAGAGCTTCAATATGTTCAAGGAGCCGCAGCAAGATTTCATGACAAATATTTATGTACCACACTCCAGCCAGATGGCCTTCAAAGATGATTTTTCGTCCCCCTTAAAAAAGGGTGAAACACCCATATTGCGAAGGTTTAGAGGGCTAAAACGTTCCACAAATATGTTCGTGCTGTTTTAGATAAAAGTTAAAAGCAAATCGTTTATCGCTTCCCAGATATCCTATGCTGAGTCTTTATAAAGGTGAATTCACCCATTCGTTCTGAACGTTCCGAACGCTTTTTTTTATATGTAGTTTGACGTCTCTATTTTTTTGAGAGTGAGAGAAAGAGAGTAAATTTAATGCGGAACAACAACAAAACTTTCGTTCAGAACGAATGGGTGAATTCACCTTAACTGTGTGCAGCTTTCAAAACGTCGATAGACTTATGTTTCTTTATTCCTTCCACCTGAAGGAAGGAAATTCTAGTTGGGATTTAATTTAAAAATTAGTAAAATAATTTTACCAAGTGAATATGTTTTTTATATTATTATTTATAAAATAATGCATTCGTTGCAGTGTGATTTAAATTGAGATAATTTAAATACAGTATAAACATATTACAAAAGTGACAAACATATTACACAATAATTTAACAATAACTACACATACATACATACATATATCGAAAACTAAGAAGAACAATGTTGCTTACTTTTATTAATTGGAAAAACTACGACGTTTAATTTAATCGCCAAATAGAATGAACTTTTTAATTCTCATATCCTTGCTGCGATTTCAACAAAAAGCTATATATTACGACTTTTGGAACAGTTTTGCAGTTCTTGATAGATTAATTAAGTTAAATTTATATTTTTTTAAGGATTTATGAAAGGAACCCGATTTTAAAAATGCTATTCACAGATTGGCATGGCTAAAGTTCGAAAGAAACTAAAACAATGTTAAGATTTCAATGGCGTTTTGCGAATTAATTCAAAACTGTTACGAATAATTAACAAAACTTTAATATGGTTAATTATACTGCACCCACATACATACAAACATACAGGCATATAACAAATATGTACGAGTGCGTATAAATGTGTGCACACGCACATACAGTGGTTCACAGGTTATTGCAACCAGCACCTTTTGAAAGGCTTAAGTGGAGATACAGTTGACAAACAAAAGAAGATATTAGATAATAAAAATGTGACTTTTTAGTATATTTTGTCAATTTGAAAGAATTAATTTTATTTAGTCGCATATATTCAAGGGCGTAGCTAGGAAATTTACAAGGATGGGCTGCAAACCTTTAATGAAATGGAAAATTATGCTATTTATTGGAAATACCACTAGAAGTACAAAGTTTTGGAGGCTACTTAATCACGGCTCCCCGCAGCCTATTTCTTTAACTTTCCTTTAACTTTCTTCAGGAGCTGATTTATCCTATTCTTCCCTTAAACATTTTCTTCAGCCATTGCTACTTGGAAGTCTGGTGTTGGTGAACGTTTTGATAAAAAATTTAGCACAAATTGTCATCAACATTTAGCTTGGGTGTTACTTTATTTTTTTATATAAATTTTAAAAATTTAATATTGATATTGAATAGAGTAAACTTTTTAAAGCTTATAAAATATACTAGAATACCACATTTGTTTTTTTAATGCCTTGTCTGGAAACTATATCCAGTTAATTCCTGGAAAAAGTGCTGGTGTTGGAAATAAACTGTGAGCCACTGTAAGTGCTTAGGGATTTCATATGAATTAGAATATTTCAAATTCTTTTCATTTGGGCATTTAGTCATCAGCACAACGAATAAACTCAATTAATTCCTGGCCTGATTAAAACCAATTCTTCTTTATTCTATGTTTATACGAGTACATGTATGTAAGTACATACATATACTCGCACACTTATGTGCACTCTAGTTTAAGGAATACAAAATTAATTAGTACATATACATACATATGTATATGTACATATTATATGTACTACCAACTTACAAGTCTCTATTTATATTGCACGTATTGTCGTAATGACATTTCACTTGTTGATCATATTGCATTTGACGTTCTTGCTGTTGTTCTTTGTTATGTAAAAATGGTTTTTGCACTAGATGCTTTTTTATCGGTGTTGCTGTTGTTGTTGTAGTTCCCACTATTTTTGAGCTTTGAAGTGGTTGAGAAAACTGTTTCAATTCGTTAAGCGTATGCTGTTGTTGTTGTTCGTTTGAGGAAATTGGCTGTTGTTCTATATTATGTTGTTTAGTACTTTGTTTATTGTTATTGCTGTTGTTATTAATGACATTGTGAATTTTATATCCTTTTAAACTGTTGTTCATGAATGTGGTTGTGTTAGAAGATAATGTTTCCAACGGCAAAGATGATGCCGGTGAGGATGAGGATGACGACAACGTCGTTGCCGATGTTAGTGAATGCGGCAAGGATGTTGATTTTGGGGCAGGTGTCATATTAACTGGTATATCTACAATGGGTATTTTTGCTTTAATGCTTAATTTCTGTAACTGTTGCTGTTGCTGTTGACTTATTTCGTTACAACTAACAATCATTTCATTGGACCCGTGATTAACATCATTATTATCGTCATTATCGCCATCACTATCAATTTTATTGACATAATAAAGTTTACGTCTCGGTAAGGTTTTATTTTTGGCACTTGACGAATTTATCGTGGCTGAAAGTTGTTTCATTTCTATTTTTAAGATTTTTCTAATATAATATTATGTTTTTGACCCTCTGATTAATATTTTTTTCATATCCACTCCGGTACGCGCACGTATTTATGAAACTCAGTATTTCACATATAGAAATTTGTTTCGGATGGCGAATGATTTATTATAATTTGTCTTTTCAATAGTTTATTATAATTTATAATCGATTTCTCTTTATAATTCGAAGAGTTTAACACAAATTGCACTTTTCAACATTCTGAACTCGTCAAACACGTCAAGTGTGTTGGGAAAATGTAAACAGACACACACACACACACACAATTGGCTGTTAGAGCAGGAAATATCAAGATTATTTAACAAGGGATGTTCATATCCCTTTTGCATTCGCCACAAACATGACATCAGCACCGACGTTGCCAAATCGTACAATTTGTTTTAACCACAGAGTACTCAACCAGAGTACTCAACTTTGACGTATAAAAAGGATCCGAATCATATTTTGCATAAACTGTATAACGTGCATAAAGTTTGTAAGAAGAGATATCTATATAAAAACAAATAGCTTTGCTATCTCTTTCACACAAACTTTATGCATGTTTACAAAGTTGTCGAGTCTAGTTCTAGTTTATGGTTTTAACTAAACGTGGCCTTTCAAGGATGTTTGTACAGAAATTAAGAACTAAGTATTTTATTTGACATATTTAAAGCTTTTTTGGCAGCATTTAATTTTAAATTTAGGTTGAACATGTAACATCCTTTCTTATTCCGTAAATTATTAAATACTACAATATGAAAGCACCTTACGAGGTTATCCTCAATTGCAAATATATATATGTATATATATATATATATATATATATATATATATATATATGTATATATATATATATATATATATATATATATATATATATATATATATATGTATATATATATATATATATATATATATATATATATATATATATATATCGTCAGAGCCAGTAGATAAACAGCTTTTATTTTTTCAAGCCTTTAGGCTCCGTTTTTGGTTTTGATTTCAGAGATTAAATGGACTTAACCCATATATTTACTTTTTGAGTAGTTTTTTATTCACTACTATTTGGTAGTTTAAGGAGCCAATATTGTTTTTTTTTATATTAATTTCAATGGTGTTATAGTCGTAGGCTAGTACCTAGTGTCCGAAGGTCGTAAGTTCGGTTCCAGTAAAAGACTCTAGGTGTTTCTGCAGACAAGCCTAGTAGTTTCGCGGTTTGTTTGTGAAATTTGTTGAAAATATTTAAATTAAATTAAGTTATATTCTTATATGGCCGATCAAAATCGAATGCCAGTTTATATCATAATGGGCATGTTATATTCCACCAGCAAAAACCTGACTACACTTTAACAATAATTACGATGACGTGAGATCTACTTCACCTACTTGGAGTCTGATATTGGTGGTTTTATAAACATCCGATGTTGACTATTTTCAAACTGCTTAAACTTCACTGACGATTTGGTTTAGGGACCAAAGAAATATCGACATATGAAGACCTAAAGCCACAACAAACAATGCATTAAAAAAAACTCAAATTGTTTTAACAATTGGTTGGGAAGAATATACTGAATAATAAATTTCAATATTAAGTATTATGAATATATAATAAAATAATAGTTTCCAATACACCTTACTTGTAAATTAGTAAGACAATTCCAAAATATGAGGGAAAGATCAGACACTGCATCATAGCATATGGTTTACACAACTTGTTTCAGCCAACCCCTTTTCAGAAGATACATCGCATATAATTTGATAGGAAATAAAATATTGAAGAAAAGTAAACGAAGGTTTGAGCCATGAGTCGAATTTTAGACGCGCTGATTTATTTTTTATAGTATAAAGGGTTTTTCCGAGCAACTTTGCTATTAAAATCATAATTTCGGAGAACAGAACGAATACTTTGATAAGCTCAGTTTTATACTCTGCAGCCAGTTTTGGAGTGAACAGCTTCGCGGTTTTCCTTGTTTTCCGCATCACTTTCATTAAAATTTTTGGGAGCTTTTATACTTATATCGTATATTTTATTTTCGGTCACAATACGAGATATTATAGTTTCAACTGTTTCAGAAATTTTCCGACAGGAAGGATTGTTTTTAAAACGACTAATAACCAGTTATCTCTGTTCTCTGGTAGTGTGACGTTCCATTGCAAAAATAATGCACCTTTTCACCATAAACTAAACATAGACCCGACAACTTTGAAAACGTGCATAAAGTTTGTGTGAAAGGGAGAGCTAATCTAGTTGTTTTTATATAGATATCTCTTCACACAAACTTCATGATTTATACAAAGTTTATGCAAAATATGATTCGGACCCTTTTTATACGCCAAAGTTGAGTATTCTGTGTATTCTGTGCTTTTCACTTAACTCTGGAAATCATAAACTACCTAGACCCGACAACTTTGAAAACGTGCATAAAGTTTGTGTAAAAGAGATAGCAAAGCTATTTGTTTTTATATAGATATCTCTTCACACAAACTTTATGCACGTTATACAAAGTTTATGCAAAATATGATTCGGACCCTTTTTATACGTCAAAGTTGGGTATTCTGTGTATATTCTGCATAAACTACCTAGACCCGACAACTTTGAAAACGTGCATAAAGTTTGTGTAAAAGAGATAGCAAAGATATTTGTTTTTATATAGATATCTCTTCACACAAACTTTATGCACGTTATACAAAGTATATGCAAAATATGATTCGGACCCTTTTTAAACGTCAAAGTTGGGTATTCTGTGTATATTCTGTGATATTCTGTGCTGGAAATCAACATAGGTAGAAAAATTCTTAGAAGTTTGCTGTTCCTTGAGGAGTGATGCCAATTTAGCAGATGTTAGAAGTGGCTGGTGGAAATAAGCCTATGTTTTTGGTTTTTATTTTGAAGTTTTTTAAAACTGTAAATCTAAAACTGAATAACACTTTTTTTAAGCTTGGAGCATATTCTTTAATCCCTCACTTAAATTTTTTCAATATCTTACTTAACTTAGAAATTATACATGATATGTATGTATATCTTTTTAAGAGGTGCTGGTACAAATAAGCTGTGGGCCACTCTATGTACAAGTAATGTCGGAAAGATAAGCAAGATCTAATATTTCTGTTGAAGAAAAATATAAAATGGCATATAAATTATATCATATACTACGTTTAAACGCACCTCTTATTTGTAAATAAAAAAGAAAAATGTTGCCGTATAACTTTTTTATTGTAACTTATTAACTCACTTAACAAGTCGTGAATAACGACACTATTTGCAAATAAAAAGTAAGACGTTGCCACTACATTCTATCAAAAACTTTTGGTGCATTTTGTTGAGATATTTGTGCAATAAATTTTTTCTTTTTTGTATTAATTGCATTGCCAAAAATATTATTGTTTTCGATTTTCCCATTTTAATTTTTTTTATTAATTCTTTCATTTTTATAAACATGTGTTTTTTAGAGCAGCTTTCCAATCATATTTTCGTCACCTGGCATCACTAACAATAACATAAGTTCTCTATGCAATTTCCCGTATAAACAGTGAATTAGTTATTTGCAAATGATCCTATTTGCAAATAAGACGTGCGTATAAATGTGGTAATAATACAGTTGTTAGATTATTCACAAGCACAGAGGATAGGATTCATAAGTCGGATAAGCCTAACGTGATCTATAAAATACATTATAATGGAAACGCTAATAATAAATGTGAAAAATTATATATATGCACTACAAAAAACAAACTAAGGACTAAAATACTAGGAAACCGCCAGACCAGGGATATAGAAGTGTCACAACATCACTGAAACACTTTTTAACGACAAAAGGCGCTATACCTTTTTTTGTCACCGTAAGTAATAAATTAACTATTAACGATTATTCTACACTATATATGTATAATTATATTGTATATTAATCTTTTTATATATATGATTACTATATACTCGTAATTATATTGTGTGTTCCTTTTTTTATATTTATATCCATTGTATAACTGAATCAGTGATGGATTTCTTTACTTATATTGTTAATGAAATCTTTGATGTAATGCACTTTACGTGTATGTTATTTGTAATAGGTTGTATCCATATGTAGATTAACGGCGGAGAGTAACGCCATCTGTAGGTCAGATATTGATGAATTTTGTGCAATACAACCATTAATATGTGTGAGCTTCAACCATTCAAAAAATGTAATGATAACTGCACAACAAACAATTATAATATTGTTATTATAAATCTTGTTTTTTCATTGCCTTATAAATACTTTCATTATCACCCAAAGGGCGATTAATTGTATAAATGCGTAAAAAGAAAAAACAAAAAGACGCAAGTCAATTATAATTGTTTGTTGTGTTGTGATTGTACAAAAGCTTTCTAAAGCTATTTATACTTTTGTGTTTTTGTTGATTACAAATAGAAAAATATGATTGAGTTCTGTTGGAATTCTCATATATATTTGTAGTCTGTTGCATAAGTATACGAGCTTTGAATGCTTTCAATCATGATTTGGCTAAAAGGGTACTGATGATTCGGTTAGCGCCAATGAAATGCAGGCATATACCTAGCTAAGCAAACAACAAACAATAGAATATTAAAATAGTTATTTTGGAGAATATCTCGAATAACAAATTTGATAAATATTGTTATAAAAAATAACAGTAAACGCCGCTGCTTTACATGCAAAATATTACACAGCCCGACAAAACCACAAAACTTTTTTTAAAATAGCCTTCAAGTCATGGCACGACTTGAAGATATGTACATATATTCGGAGATTTTGACATTTTGAGTCAAAAAGCTGGAGAATCCAATAAATGTTTGACCTTATTAAAATAATAAAAAAAATACAAAGCTCGAGCAATAAGGAATTGTTGTTATGCAAAAGCATACAATAAAGTGTTCCGAGTTTCGTGAAAATCGTATCACAATGAAACTAGTTCGCAAGAAAATCGTCCATACGCAAACAGTAGTAATTACCTTGTTGTTTACGCTACGAATTGTGTACTTTGTCCTTAATTTATAAAATATATTCAATAGAAGACAGTATTCCAGTTCGCAATATTGGCATATATGGTAATATTCTAGAAGCAATATTGATATTGATGTTTTCTCTAATTGCCTTTGATTTTGTCGTCGGCATTTGTGTTGTTGTCTTGTGTTGCTGTGTGTTGTGTTTTAAAAATTTGAAGAAATCAACGTTAAAGTTGTCTTTCATTCTGCGTTTTTGGTATTTTTTATATTTGTGTTGAGTTTTTGGAATATTTGTGTTGTGTTTTTGGTTTAAATAAAATAATGGAAAAAACTAAAGCTACACATACATAAATACCAATTGGAGAAGCTTGGGCAAGAATTTCAAAATAATCTATCAGTAGCCGAGGATTTCGCAGGGGCATTGCTCCTACTAACTTTAAGGAAGAGTGGGACAGTATGGCTAAATTCGCTTTGTCCACCAATTAGAATGGGTAATGGATGGCAAAAAGCAAGGTAACTTGTTTTAAAAATATGTTGTCTAACGAAATTATTTTTATAGATTTGGCCGGACCTAAAGTTCAAAGTCAAAAGGAAAAAGCTCCTGGAGGTGGTGTATCTAAGCAGGTAATACTGCGCCCCATGGAGGAAGCTATGGCAAATCTGCTGCAGTTTGAAAAACAAATAAACCCCGATAGTATGGGTCAAGGAGTTCCAGATATTGATGCCAGTGTTGATGTTTACTTTTTGGAATCAATGCAATTGGTAAGCCATATTTATTCAATAGGTCTACTTTATTGCGGCCCATTGATATTTCACTGTTTACAGAAAAGTGTATCTTCCATCAACAACATTTGCGCCATCAACGTTAACAGCACCTGCGCCATCAACATCAACAGCTTCTGCGCCATTAATATCAACAGCATTTGCGCCATCAACATCAACAGCTTCTGCGCCATCAACATCAACAACTTTAGTACCATCAACAGCATCAGTCCCATCAACATCAACACCCAGTGTTAATCAATTAAGAAAAGAGATTAGTTTAGAGAAAAAGAATGATCTGCTTGAAAAGCATACTACTGACTAAGCCAGAATGTTAACAGAATTGTCAATTTCAATAGCGTCTATAAAACGTAGCATAAGGGATGTTAAGGATATTGAAACCAAAATGTTGAAATTAGAATTGAAGAGAAGCAAAAGGGAGAAGAAACGGCACATATCCGACATGAAAATTAAAAGGATTTACCTATCAATTAAAGAAAAGGAACTAAATAACTGAAATTGATAAAATTTGTTTTTTTTTACTTTTTTTGTTATGAAATAAACTGACCTTCGTAGACTAGTAGGTATTGTACTAGACTCGTAGTGCGAAGGTCCCAGGTTCGAATCCTGCCGCAGAACTCTGGCAGTTTGTGTTTGATAAATAACGGGAGCGCACAACAAGCCTTCACTGGCTTAAGTGTATGTCGTATGACATGGGCTATCACACCCCTCCAATCAACCTAACCTAACCTAACCTGTTATGAAATAAATTTTTTGTTTTTTGTTAATTGGACTTTTTTAACTTTTTAAGTTAAAATAATTTACTGATTTAAAACTATTGAATATGGTAAGTATAAGGATCCACTCCTGGAGGGAGCATAGCTTTATAGGAGTTCACTATAATTCAAACAAATATTATTTTCTTAGAAGTTTTTATTTCTTGTCTTTCTTCTAGTAAGTTCGTTTCAGAATGATTAAAAACGTTTGATTTAAAAATATGTTAAAAACATATGACCATGAGACAAACATTACAATGATGTGTTGTATTTTTAGGCACTAAGTAGATAAAGTTGCCACAGCTATTCTCCTCCCAAAATTGTGGCAGGGTTTTTTTTTTTTTTTTTTTTTTTTTTTTTTAAGAGAAGTTACACTCAGGTAATTAATGCCTACTACTTAAATTAAGGACAGGTGGTGAAATTAGAACCCAGAGAGAGAGAGAGAGAGAGAGAGAGAGGTTTTAATTTCTGTGTTACAACTCAGCTATTCCGCGTTGATTTATTTATTATTATATATATTTTTTTATAGCAGAGTTGTAGCGTCTCTGATGTTAAGTAGACGCATTTTTTTTAGTATTGCCATTTTATTAATTGTTTTACTTCGCCGACGGTTCTTGCTAACAATACCGACGAAGGAGGGCGCGCGCTTGATACAGTAAACATTAGCAGAGTATGAAAATTGATGTTACTGTTAAAGTGACCCGTGTTATGCCTTCATCACTATAAACAGTCCAACAACAATTAACACAACTCCACAACTTAGTAGATCGGAAAAAAATCGTATGATGTTAATTTTTTTTATGACTTTGACTTGAACAGGATACGAACCCGGTTTGTCAGTCATAAATTGCTTTGTAGTCAACGCACTAACTACTTCAGCCAACAGCTAGATGAATTCTGCGCAAACGAAACGTTTTTCTTACCGCTATATGTTCTTAAAGGTGGTGACACAACGGCTAAAGCTGGTTTTAACTGTGTGACGGGATTTTTTCTGCTATATGCTCTCAAAATTACTGGCGCAGTTTCGGCATCTTTTGTAATGACCGCAGGTTTTAGTCCTTCAAGAGATATGTTGTGTGGTTTATTGTTGATTTTTACCGAAAATATTCTATCAGAAATGCTCTCCAAGACTTCATATGGTCCTGTGTAAGGAGCTTCCAATGGTTTTTTAACATGACCTGATCTAACAAAGACATGAGAGTCTTTGTGAACAAACACTCTTGCGCTGTTAATAAGGTGATTAACTGGTGTAGGGCGAAACTGCCGAATGTATTCTCGAAATTTGTCCAAGAATAAGAATGGATTTTCTGCGACGTCATAGTTTGAAAAATATTCCCCTGGAATACGAATTGTAGTACCATACAACATTTCTGCTGGGGAGGCCCCTAAATCTTCCTTAAAACAAGTCCTCAGTCCAAGTACTACAGTAGGTAAAATTTCCAGCCATGGTGTTGCTTTATTGCACATTAGCGCTGCCTTTAATGACCGATGCCATCGCTCAATCATGCCATTTGAGGATGGATGGTATGGCGTTGTCCGTATGCGTTGAGCTTTAATCAACCGCGAAAGAGATAAGAACAAGGCAGACTCGAATTGAGTTCCTTGGTATGTGGTTACAGTTTTAGGTGAACCAAATCTAGATATCCAGGAACTATAAAAATTTTTAGCAATAGTTTCTGCTGACATATATTTTAGAGGGACAATTTCCGGCCAGCGCGAAAACCTGTCGATCATTGTCAAACAATAGCGATAACCCATAAAGTCTGGAAGAACTATTAGATCTATATGTACATGGTCGAAACGTTGATCAACTTCTTTAAACTGCTTAGGTGTCAAATGTGTGTGTTTATTAATTTTTGACCGTTGGCAATCTAAACATTCTCGTACCCAAATGCTTATATCACGATTCATTGATGGCCACAAAAACTTGTGTCGTATCTGTTTCAATGTTGCTCTTTTTTCAAGATGTGACATAGAATGTATCAAATCGAAAATCTTTCGCCTTAGAGCAAGTGGGATGTATGGGCATGCTATTGAAGTTGACACATCACAATATATTTCAAAATTGGGGTCCAGTTTTATTTTCTGAAAACGCTTTAGCTGTGTGTCTGATTTCTGATGCTGTAAAATTTCTTGTAGATCTACAATTTCTGGTATGCTTATTTCATTTACTCTGGATAGAGCATCAGCTACCTTATTTTGTGAACCAGAGATGTGTCGTATATCGGATGTGTATTGGCAAATAAAATCTAAATAACGTAGTTATTTTTAAAATTTGCTTTAGCTGTGTGTCTGATTTCTGATGCTGTAAAATTTCTTGTAGATCTACTATTTCTGGTATGCTTATTTCATTTACTCTGGATAGAGCATCAGCTACCTTATTTTGTGAACCAGAGATGTGTCGTATATCGGATGTGTATTTGCAAATAAAATCTAAATAACGTAGTTGACGAGGTGATGCTTTATCCAATCTTTGCTGTACAGCATACGTCAAAGGCTTATGATCAGTCAAAACAACAAAGCTGCGGCTATCTAAGAGATGTTTAAAGTGTTTAATGGCCAAGTATATTGCCAATAATTCCCGGTCATACGTGCTATACTTTTTTTGCGATGGTTTCAGCTTTGCGGAAAAAAAGCTATGGGTTTCCATTGATGTTTGACAAATTGTTCTAAATGAGCACGTAGTGCTGAATCCGATGCATCTGTAACTAAAGACAGTGGTGCCTCTGAATCCAAAAAAATTAGCATCGTTTCATCGGCTAAGTTTTTTTTTGCAAGCCTCGAAAGAGCAAACCAAATCCTTAGTCCACTCAATCTTCCTTTTGTCGTTTTTCTTCGATTCTTTGAACAGCCCGTTTAAAGGTGCTTGAATAGTGGACGCTTTATGTATGAACTTGCGATAGAAATTTAAAATTCCTAAAAATCGGCGTAACTCTAAAATAATTTCCGTCTTAGGATAATTTCGAATGATGTCGACTCTTTCTTGAGGTGGCTTCAAACCTGGAGATGATATGTGGTAGCCTAAAAAGCTCAACTCGGGAACTCCAAACTCACACTTTGAGGCGTTAATTGACAAGCTTGAGTCCTTTAATTTTTGTAAAACAGTTCTCAAATGGTCATAGTGCTGCTCCTCACTGTCGGAGTATATGAGGATGTCATCGAGATAGCAATAAACGTAGTCCAAATGTCGAAAAATCGAGACCATATATCTTTGAAAAGTTTGAGTTGCATTTCTTAGTCAGAAGGGCATTACCACAAACTCAAACAATCCAATGGGTGTTAACAGCAATTTTTTCGACATCATCCGGATGCATAGGTATGTTGTAGTATGCTTTATTGATATCGATTTTTGAAAATATTATTTTATTGTTTAATCTCTCCGATATGTCGTCTACTCGAGGAATTGGATATCTATCCGACTGTGTATTTGTATTTATTTTCCGATAATCGCTACATGCTCTCCATCCACCTGTTTTTTTATTTACAAGATGGATGGGACTAGACCACGGACTGCTAGACGGACGAACTATTCCAACCTGTAATAAGTTGGCAAACTCCTCTTTAATGGCCCTTAATTTCTCACTAGATTATCGGCTTTGCGGTTCTGCTATTTCTTGACAATTCGATATAATTCTATGTTGAACAGTCGATGACGTAGGTAAGCGATACAAATTTGGGTTTGTAATTTCTACGTATTTTATCACAAGATCATGAAGATTAGAAGGTGAGTTTATTGTTGACACACTCAGTTGATTCGCATATTTTGTTTGACAATTCGGTGAAAGCGTTGTTAGCGAATCTATTAACTGTTTTCGTTTTAAATCTACAATCAGTCCGTAATACGATAAAAATTCTGCACTTAATATAGGGGATTTCACGTCAGCTATTATGAATGTCCATCCAAACTGACGTCGTAGATCTATATCTATTTCAAGGTATTTGGTGCCGTAGGTTGGAATTGATGTGTTGTTTACTGCAAATAATTTCATGTCATCCGATACTGCCACGCGTCTGGTTAAAAAAGTTCTTGGTATGACTGATACCACGGAGCCAAAATCAATAAGAAATTTGAAGTTGTGTTTTTTATCAGAAATATGTAATCTTTTCTCAAGTGTGCAACTCAAATTAATATTGCTGTCATCTGCCGCACATATAGAAGCCAGCGCCAAATTGGATGTGATAATAACACACTTTTTGTTGTCGATGGGATTGAAATCTACCTCTTACATGGTCGCTATCTCTGCTGCTACTACGACGTTGTGTAAATGTATTATTGTTTGTTGCAGTTTCGACAGAAAGTTCGCTGAGTTTTTGAATTATTTGATTTAAAGATATCTCAAGAGCTAAAACACGGGATTCAAGAGCTGAAGCCTTTGAATATGACGTAAGCGCTTCGCAATGAGATACAATATCCCTTGCTGTTGTTGTTGCTGCCATAACGAAGGTTGCTTGCGGGGAGTTGTCAATAATACGATCCGCAACTTCAGCTAAATTGTCAATATCTTCAGTTCTACATGCAGATAATATACACCTCACATTACTTGGTATACGTTGCAACCAAAGTGCAGCTAATGCCTCCGAAGATATACTGGTTCCAGCCAATTCTTTCATTTCCCTAAGCAAATGACAAGGTTTTTTGCTACCATGGTCCAGACCAGTCAGAAGTTTCAATTGCTGTTTTTCCTTAGAAGTACCAAAACGAGTAATCAGCTTTTTTTTAATTTACAATAATTGCCTGAAACTGGCGGATTTTTGGCAACATCAGCTATCTGCACTAAGGTGTCGGCATCTAAAGCAGTAATGACTTGCGTGAACCATAATTCAGGATCAGACGACAGAAATTTGGGTAATTGGTGCATTCCAACAGACTCCACTGAAATGTTATTGTCATTGACTTCCACAAATTTACTACAGCACCTTGTGTCTGTGTTGTTTACATTTTCCAACGTTTGGTGCTTTTTTTGTGGTGATCTTTCAACACTCATTGCTTCCTTTTTTTATTAAATTGCCTGCTTGTTTGTTGTAATTAATCACGTCGGGGTCACCAATTATAGGAGTTCACTATAATTCAAACAAATCTTATTTTCTTAGAAGTCTTTATTTCTTGTCTTTCTTCTAATAAGTTCGTTTAAGAATGATTAAAAACATTTGATTTAAAAAGATGTCAAAAACATATGACCATGAGACAAACATTACAATGATGTGTTGTATTTTTAGGCACTAAGCAGATAAAGTTGCAACAGCTTCTACAAAGCATATCCATCTTTACACGGGTTGTTGCAGTTGTTTTCCGCATTGTTATTATTTGTTTTGTAATCGGTTCTTGTTCCAGCTAAGTAGATGATTGTTCTACTGCAGCAGGTCTAGGATAATGGGGCTGCCATCTCTCGTTGCCTGTATTTTGGTGTAGTGGTGAGGAAGCTAGCTAATCTTTGATTTCTATCTTTTTTTCCCAGAATAAAATTATCAGAAAACATATCTATATATATATATATATATATATATATATATATATATATATATATATATATATATATATATATATATACAGTGAACTCGCGATAATGTGAACTAATAAAAACCAAGGTAGTTCACATTATCGAATTTGTTCACATTTTCGATTGTAAAAATTTGTGGTGTTATATTGTTTTTTGGTTACAAAATATTGAAGCTGTTGGAATTTTTAACATAAAATGTAATTTATTGCAAACTTAACGATTTCACGTTTTATATTAAATTTTTGGAGCCACCATTAGCTGGCATTGAAGTCGTGTTCATTTTTATTAAAATTAGAATGAAGCTGTTTCGCTTTTTCTTTCAGCATCAATCCACTTATTGGAAGGTTTTTACTTCTCATGTTAAGAAACCACTTGTATAGAGATTTATCCATCATTGGAAGCTCTGAAATACGTAGGTTTACGTTTCACTGGTCTATAATACGTATTTTTAACACACTTATAATTTTTATTATTCTTATGGTATATTTCCCAACATTATATTTAACACTGTAATACTTGATCCTTTTTCCAAAAGTTGAAGAATTTCATATTTCTCACTAATGGTTAAAAACTTTCTGTTATTCTTAGACATCTTTGTAAATACACAGGAATGTAAATACACAGGTTTCTATGCGTGACGAAACACAACAAAATTCAAAGTGTGCATTGTACTTGCTTTACAGTTTTTTTTAGTTTACAGTTTTTTATTCAATCGGGGGATTTCCAAAATTAGAAAACAAACAAAAATTGCAAAAATTTTTGTTCACTATTTAGAGCCATTAAACTTTGTTCACTATTTAGAGCGTCCATATAAAAAAATAGGTGTTCACATTACTGGATAGTTTATTATATTGGAAGTTCACATTACCGAGAGGTCACTGTATATATATATATATATATATATATATATATATATATATATATATTATATATATACAGTGCAACTTCGACAATCCGGACACATACATATAGTTTTAGGGTCGGTGGGATTAACGAGTTGTCCGGACTATAGTAGGTGAAAATATTGAAATAATCTAAGTGAATTAAATTGTATGTACATATGTACATGCATTATACTATGATTTTATAAAAAACCATAAATTATTATATATATATATATATATATATATATATATATATATATATATATATATATATATACTTATATATATATATATATATATATATATATATATATATATATATATACATATATATAAATTATTATGTATTATATACAATTATTAAAATATGTAATCTAAGTGAATTAAATACATATGTATGTACATACTATGATTTATTAAAAAACGAAGTTATTTTGTGTTAACTAATTTTGTTGAGGTGGTTGATTTGTGCTTTTTGCTTTAGTCGCTTTAACGCAAACTGAAAATGATTTCTCTGCAGCAGCATTAGAGATCTTTGTTTTTGCATCCATTACTACAAAATCGTCTTCAGAGTCCGTAAGCAGCATTGACGATTCATTTCGTTTAGCGTGTTGTATTATATATATTAAGAAAATGGTTTATTACATTATTCTGGCTTAAATGTTACCGGGTCCATTATAAGTATTCGAAATAAATTGTTTTATCTTCTCTTTATTTTTTTTTTTAATGTCGCAAATCGTTGATTTAGGAACATAGAATTTTTCGGCAACATGCTTAATAGTTTTTCCCTCATCAAAAATCACACTTTTCCTTTAAGGTTAGTGTTTTATGTTTGCATTTATTATTTAAAAACATGACACTTGGAATTAGACAAACACGCTTGCGAAAGAATGAATCGAAGCTGAAGTAATGATAGTGCAAAATGTAAATATATGTAAGTATGAATAACAAAACATGCGAGTAAAAAAAGGAAAACCCCAGAATTTTAATATTTATTCTTGCGTAAAAAAATTTGTCCGGATTGTAGAGGTAAAAATTTTAAATTGTCCGAAATGTAGAAGTGTCCGTATTATTGGAGTAACCAGACTGGCGCATGTCCGAACTATCGAAGTTGTATTGTATATACTTATGTATATGCAATTGCATACTTGATTTAAAATGAACTGTCGTATTCATAAAACTTAATTTGAGTTTAAAATGTAGTTTGAGATAAGTTCTTTATATAAAATGTTTAATAATTTTTTATATATAGTGGTAAAATTAATGTATTTGTTAAAATACACAATAAGGTCTAAATATATTTTTGAGAATTATATACCGTTATGATGACAACATTTCAAATGGTTTTCGAATACTTTATATTTTCGAATATTTCGGCTTGCCGCTGTATTATAAGTCGATTTTTTGCAGAAATAATTTTTAAGTTTTTGATCGAAAACAAAAAACATGCTTTTGTTCCCATGATAAGTATATTTATGGAGATATATGCAGGTAAACAGCTTTAAAGTTATGCTGTTTCATCTTGTCAAACACCATTTATATATGTGTATATATATATATATATATATATATATATATATATATATATATATGTACATATATATATATATATATATATATATATATATATGTATATGTATATATATATATATATATATATATATATATATATATATATATATATATATATATATGTACATATATATATATATATATATATATGTATATGTATATATATATATATATATATATATATATATATATATATATATATATATATATATATATATATATATGTACATATATATATATATATGTATATATATATATATATATATATATATATATATATATATATATATATATATATATATATATATATGTATATATATATATATATATATATATATATATATATATATATATATATATATGTATATATATATATGTATATATATATATATATATATATATATATATATATATATATATATATATATATATATATATATATATATATATATATATATATATATATATGAATTTATTTGACAGTAAAATTATGACTTTTGTACGATTTAAAGGCCGTAGATGCTATTTCAATAGAACTGGATGACACAGATTCATGTAAAGGAAATTGAAATAACTCCATTTCGTTTGCTTAGTTTTAATAAAACATGAGGTAGAAAAACCACACTGAAAATTGAAGTTGGTCAAATTGTCAAAAGATAGTTGTATAAATTTTCTAACATATCTCATATAGTGACAAATTTGATTATACACCATTTTTGAGATTTTACGTACTATTGATTGTATTATTTATGCCCGAAATGTAATGGCTCTTCGTGGGCTATACGCGGAACTTTAGTGTTCTAGAAAAAATTATTTTACTTATTCACATATTCTTTGTTTTAAAAAATATGGGTATGGGGTACAAATATCCCGCCATTAACACGTTTGCTTTAAAAGAATTTTCGAAGTACTGTGTTCAAAGCATTGTGTTCGGAGCACTGTATTCGAAAATTTGCGATAGCGATATCTCTTGAACCAACCGAACTAAAAAATCGATTTGACAGGAAGTCTCGGAGTTATTGAAAAGAAGAACAAAGTTTTCGAAAATTTTCGATAGGGATATCTCTCGAACTATATAACCGATTTAAATAAAATATACGAGACTCAAAACATATATACAGCAGCCTTAAAAGTCTAAAAAAGTATCCATTTTTATTAATAAAATACAATAATTTTTATGAAAAATATATTGTTACATTTGATAGAGAAAGACTTGTTTACAAATGAAGATATACACGAAATTGTACTATGCTTTGTATCGTTTATGGACAAAACGCGCATTTACGAGTTCATTATCAGCCAAGTTTCTCCAATAATGTGGGTTAGGACACAAAGACGATATTTGGCTTAAAAAACAGATTTTCAATATATTAAAAACATCGCCTTTTTAGACAGCAATCAACTATATTAAAAGATAAGCGTAACGATCTTTGATTCCTGAAAAAACTTAAATTTTTAACAAAATTGTCTTTCCAGAGAGCAATCATATTTTTTTTTATAAAAACATCTGTCCAGAAAGCAACCAAATACATTTGAGGATAAACGAATGGAGTACGAGTATGATATTTGGCTTACTTGATTTCAAAAGCTTCAATACTATATTCTGCATGTAACGTAAAAATAAATTAATAATTAATTAATAGAAAATAACATGTTTCCTTACTTCTTTGAACTCAAAAATCATACATGTGTAATGTGTAGTTTTTCTGAAATTAATTTTTTTAATACATTTACATACATACTTAAGTATGCTTAAAATTTTCATAACATAGAAAACATCTGACTTATTTGGAAACTCACTGAATTCTCGTAATATATATAAGTATATATACATACATATGTATATAGGTATGTAAAAGTAAATGAAACTACTTTTACAATTTGTGTAAAATTTAATAAATAAGAATCTACTCACTAAAAATACTTATTTGATATTTCTTAATTTTTTCAAAGACCTACTATTAGTTTTCTATTTTTAAGCATTACAAATTCCTGCACTCCATAAATATATGTATATACATATGTACTATGGACATACACACATACTTATGTTTGTATGTACTAATGTGTATACTCACCCTAAATTGAAAAATGAAATAAAAAATTTAAAAAGAAATTTCTTTTGCACAATGTTTAAATTTTGGTACACTCCGAATTCCAATTTGAATAAAAATTATACACATTTCTTTTTATTAAAAATGAAATCAATTATTTTCGAATTTAGTATCGGTTTTGAAATGCATTGTACATATCTATATGTAAGCATGTACATATATATAACACCGATGAACGAACCGTCACGCCAATACCACTGCACTGATTCATTAAAGCACTAAGCTAATTGGGCAAAATATTATATTTTATAAAAACGTTTTTTTAATTTTTAATTTAAAATATTAATAAGCAAATTATATATTATCTTATGATTTTTGTCAAATAAATGTAATTTTAAGAACATAAAAATTTTCAATATATTTAAGATCAGTATTTTTAACCTAACCCGGAAATTAAGTTAAAAAACCAAAATGTTTCGCTAAATAAAATAGAAAATAAAGATGCGTAGGGAAGTACATGTGTGTGTGTGTGTGCACACAATATACCCTGAAGGAAACATGGGGACAAGTGTACCCAAGTCACCAGTTTTGTCGACTATTTTGGTGACTCATATGTAGACATCGTCAACGGAGTTGTCAACAAATTTTTGTTTGATGAGCAGAGAAATTTCTGAGAGCACGCTTATGCCTCTTCATTTTTTAATTGCGTTTATTTGTTCTATGGTGAACCTTTAATCATTTATTTTAACTAAAACTGTAGGGATATATGTATATCAAAAATTGTTTACATGGACCCATTAGAACGACCTCTTCAGTAGTGGGTTTTCAATGATAAGTCCATCTTAAATTTCAATAGAAAGAAGTATTGTGTAGAGTATGTCAATAATACTGGTGACAATGTCTACAGGGAAGTACTAGTTCTACGGTCGTCATATGGTCCCATTGGAACTAGTTCGTCACTAGTTCCAACGTCAGTAGTGGATTTTCAATGACAAGTGCATGTTAAATGTCAACAGAAAAAAGCATTGGCTGGGGTATAAGTTGTCACAAGTACTGGTGACTTTGTCAATAGTGAATCACTAGTGAATCACTAGTGACATTTCCTTCAGGGTATCTATAATCTGTGGTATATACGTAAGTTGGATTCACCCATTCGTTCAGAACGAAATTTTTGATGTGAGACAATTTTAGTTAGTGAGAGTTTTTCAAAAACGAATTACCCACTTCGAACATATGTTCTGGAGAAACAAAGCTACCATATGGAACAACTCTGTAAATGATGTGTGTTAAGGTGAATTCACCCGTTCGATCTGCAGGAATTTTTCGTTGAGAGACAATTTTAGTTTACTTTTTTAGTTTGCTCACAGAAGATTCACCCGCATCGAACAAATATTCTGTAGAAACAAAGCTACCATATGCAACAACTCTGTAAATGTTTTGTGTTAGTTTTACAAGCCGGCAGCACAGTGGCAGTTGATTGCATTTTGCTTTGTTTTAAATTTAACAAATTTTTATAAAATAAAAAATATCCAAATGAATAAAAGTCGAGTGCATGTTCTAATAGCTATTTTGTTAAATAAATATAAAAAATTTACAAATATACGCTGTATATTATTATACATACATATGTACATATAATACGATGTGGCAGCTCATTTCAGTTTTGCATAAAAAATTTATGTATCTGGCAGCACAGTTCAATTCGTTCCGGACGATAATTAAAATTAATCCAATTCAAGCAAAAATTGTTCGGCATTAAATTTACTCTCTTTCTCTCACTTTCTCAAAATTAAGGTGAATTCACCGGTTCGTTCTGAACGATCCGAACGATTTTTTTTTATATGTAGTTTGACGTCTCTATTTTTCAGAGAGTGAGAGAAAGAGACTAAATTTAATGCGGAACAATTTTTGCTTGAATTGGTTTAATTTTAATTATCGTCCCGAACGAATTGAACTGTGCTGCCAGATATATAAATTTTTTATGCAAAATTGAAATGAGCTGCCACATCATATTATATGTACATATGTATGTATTATAATATACAAATTTAATTGTAAATTTTTTATATTTATTTAACTCAATAGCTATTAGAGCATGCACTCGACTTAAATTCATTTATATATTTTTTATTTTATAAAAATTTGCTTAATTTAGAACACAGCAAATTGCAATCATCTGCCACTGTGCTGCCTGCTTGTAAAAGTAACACACAGCATTTACAGAGTTGTTGCATATGGTAGCTTTGTTTCTACAGAATATTTGTTCGACGCGGGTGAATCTTCTGTGAGCAAACTCTCAGTAAACTAAAATTGTCTCTCAACGAAAATTTCCTGCAGAACGAACCGGTGAATTCACCTTTAGAGACGTCAAACTACATATAAAAAAAAACGTTCGGAACGTTCAGAACGAACGGGTGAATTCACCTTTAACACCGTAGCTTTATCGATGTGAAGAAAACATACTTTTTGTAACATACCGCTTGTAGAGTTGCATTTTATAGGACTTCAGTACTAAATACTTTTTTGTAAAAAGTATTGAAAAAAGGTAAGATACGACTATTTGCAACCAAAATTAATGGAGAAAAATTAATCTAACTAAAACAACTAAGTTTCTTTAATATAATGTTAAAAAAGATTCTTTTTCACCTAGAATAATCTTAATAAATATATTTGCATGCGTAAACAAGTTAAATAAATAAATTGGAATAAAATTGCACATTTAATAAAAATATTCACAGTGTATGTTTCAAGTTCCACTGTTCCGAAATGAGTTACTACTTAAATTTAATATGGCATCACAATAAACTTTATTCATCATGGCGGCAAACCACGCTAACATACAACTCTGTGACGTGAATTTAAGTTCTCTTTGGGCCTCTTCACACAAGACTATTTTTGAATCCGCACCACATTTGTTCTTTCGTATTCACACTAGACTAATTATGCTGGCATAAAATTGTGTACGTATACAAAGCAGACATCTGCAACAATACATTATACCCGCGAGCGCACTCGCTGCTTACTAAGTATTTTTAAGTCTCGAGTACTTTTAAGCACTCGCTTTCAATGAGTTGTTGTTTTCATCGCTCGTTCTTCATACGGCGCGAGCCTCATGCATGAAAACATAAAAAAAAATTTTTTAACTCGCACCCGTTTTGATTACAAAAGAAGTAAGAGCGCAGACACAAGTAATAACAATACACACACAATTCAGTACAAAGGCTCGTGTTTTCTCCATTTTCATACTCGGTAATTTCTTTGTATTAACCTGCTCGTCTTTTGTATTGCGAGCAGCTTGTAACAACACGCTCGCGGCATATTGATTGGGTATATGTTTGTGTATGTACTATTTAACATACACCGCAGCCGGGGCTGCCAGATTTGATGCTATGTCGTAGGTTTAGCGATTTTGTGCGTTTTGATGATTTAGTGGCTGTTTTATTATTTATTATAAAATCAAGTTTGTGGAGTTTTCAAAAATCTGAAAAAAGTAGTAGCTAAATCCAAAACTCTCTTAATTAGCTTATCAAGATAAAATTCGCGTAAAATTGCGGAAATTTCCGAAAAATTTTAAAAGGTAAAATAAGATATAGAAACGTTCACAAGTTCTCTATACAGTTAAAAAAAAAATACAAAATTCGTCAAAATCGCAGAAATTTGCAAATATTTATGAAGGCTGAAAAAAAGGGGAAAAAACTGATTTATGCACCCCTATCGTGAACGGTTTTTTCTCTCGAAATATTTTCCCTTTTCCCCAAGTTGCAATCGTGAATAATTTTTCCCTTCAAATGTGCGAAATGTAATTCAGTGGGGAATAACATGCATAAAATTATTCCCATTAAAAAAAATTCGCCATATCGTGAACGACTCTTTCAAAATTATTTTTCCCCTTTTTTGTGTTAGTTTGTTCACTTTGTTTTCTTTAGGGAACTGGATAAAAATGTAAGTAATTTTTATTTTCTTTCGAATATTCTGATTATATAAAATTATTTTTTAGGTCGAAATCAACAAATAAAGTGCAAAGCGACATCCTACTCAATAGAATGCAAAACAACCAACCCATTGCTAGTGGTTTTGTAAGTTTCCAAGATGTGATGGGCGAATTCTGGAGTTCTCTTGTAGAGGATCTAAATAGTGATTGTCCTCCTCTAAAAAGAATCCGTGAGTGGAAGAAGGTAGTCTTATTTTATATATTGTATATTTTTATACATACGTACATATGTATACATATAACTTGTATTAGGTGTGGATAGACCAAAAAAGGTATGTCCGGTCAAAGGCTGACGCTAATTTGAAAAGCCAATGGGAAAAAAGGAGGTCGACAAAACAATACCAAAAGTTTGTCAGTTAGCGAGCAGTGCATATATGAACTAATAGGAATGAAAGAGACGGTAGAGGGCTTAGAAAATTCCTTCAGCTTTGGTTTGCCAGAAGACTTTTATGGAGGAGAAAACTTGAATTGTTAATTTAATTATTTATTGATTTTAAATAAATACTTTTCAATTTAATTTGTGACATAAATATTTGTATTTATTTACCTTTCTAAAACAAAATACTTTTTTAAATGTATATGTATGTACATACATACATACATACAATTTGAAATTATATTCTTATTCCCTGTTTATACATTCTTCTCATTTTACATTCACTACATATTGATAGCGGGAACAAACATTCCCATAAAATTCACGATAGCAAATTTCCCTTCATGGGGAATGAAAATTTCATGGGAACAAAAATTTCACATTTTATTGGCGATAGGGGTGATGATCTTGCGAATATTTTCCAATTACACATTACATATAATTTCAATCGACCTTTACCAGTTACACGTTACATGTAGTTGTAATTATACATTATGGGTTCAAATAAAAAACATTTTTTAATGTTAATTTTTGTTTTTATTGATTAAAATTGTAATTTTTGATTATAGTTCGTTAAGCTATTTAAATGAAAGAATATTACATATACATATGAAATATTATTCAAAGAAGAACGGAAAGGAAAAATCCCAATCATTATACAACAACAATATCAAGCTTATGAAATATATGTGACTTCTATCCTTTTTAAGTATTCAAAATATGTAAGTGGCTTTTTTCACTACTTTTTACCACATCAAAAACCTATAATATGTATGTACATATCTATTATAATACGTATAAGACTAGTAATCATTATTCCTAAAACGAAATTAGATTCATCAAATATTAATGTGCTAGAGTGCTCGAATACGGGCCTGAGTATGTAAGTTATATCAACTACTATTTGTTTATTTATAGTCTAAATTTATGAAGTTGTTCAATAAATAAATAGATAAAAAAAAAACAAATTTAAAGTTAAACAAATTAATTCAAACTTAAGAAAAACAAAATTTAGTTCAAATTAAAACTAGTGATGATTTTATGTTATATTTTGTGGAAAAATTTTCAAAAATGAATTTAAGAACAATAAACCGTCCAATGACTTCGGCTTTAATCTGCTTCGCTTTTCAGTTAGAATATTACCCGCTAATGAAAAGGCACGTTCCGATACAGCACTGCTTAGAGGTATTGAGTGCACATGCTGAGCGAATTTGCATAAGCGAGGATAATATTTCTCATTTTTGCGCCACCACTCCATTAAATCAAAGTCATCAGTCATATTTACTACTTCTCTGCTATATTTCTCCACTTCATCATTTATTGATTCTTGCAGTGCATTTGAAGAAGTATTTATCCAGTTAGAAAAAAAGAATTGGTTGTCTTTGTTATTAGAAGAAATTGGTGAACTGAGTGAAGTATTTGGATCGCATAAAAAAGATTGACTATTTGGCGAAGATATTTGTGTGTCTGGATCTCTGAGATAAGAAGAAGTGGGTGAGTCATTACTTACAAATGAAGTTGATTTTGAAGTTGAGGTCGAAAGACAATCACAAAATTCAGTAATTTGGGAAACACAAAACTTTTTTATATCACTGACATCATTTGGATGTTTTTGTATAGCTGGTGGAAATAAAAAGAATGATACTCGATGCCAAATTGATAAATTACGTTCCCAAATAAGATCAGTATATTTAATTATTTTTTCTTTCAAAGCTGAAATAGCAGCGATATCATTTTCACTGGGGGCGCACAAACATTTAATTTTGTAAATTGAAGGCAAAACGAAGTATAATGATGGCGAGCTACAAACCTGCAGTTTTTTAAAACTTGTCTCGAAATTCTTGCAAAGTTCAACTAAGGCTGTCAAAGTTGATATATTTAATTGGAATATTCGTTTGTTTTCTCCAGTTTCTAAAAGAATTTTATTTATGTCATCCCAGTTATCAGTTATTGATTTAAGCATAGTGTAATTTGAATTCCAACGTGTTGGGCATGGGTTTTTTTACAGACGTTGACAATTTATGCTGCAAGTTTGCTTTCTTAAAGTATTTAACGATTTTTTTACATGTTTGCATTGTTTCTGTTAGCTCGATCGTCTCGTCAAATGACTTGTCTAAAAGATTTGCTAACAAATGACTGCTACAGCTCAGGCGTGTTTCATTTTCCAATGCCTTTACAATATTCGCGCCGCGGTCAGTTACAAACTTCACGTTATTAATATCGTCAACACCAAACTGATTAAATAAAGTTGTTAACTTACTCAAAATATTTTCAACATTTTCTCCATAATTTGCGCCGATCTTAATGAAAAACTTTGCAAGCTTGACAAAACCTCTTCCACTAACAGATGAAAAAGGACGACAATCTTCAATGATCCATTCTGCGCAGGCATCAATAGCTAGCTGACGGTCATTAGCTGTAACTGTTTCAAGTATTCGCGTGCTTTTTAAATTTTGGCAGCACTTGTGGCGGACTAAGTTTGACGTTTGATTATTGAAATATTTAAGTACCTTCTGACAAGTGCGATAATAGATCCAACCTTCCAACAAGGTACCGTCTTCCTTTACTATTTCGGCCAAAATGTTCCAAACGAAACTTTTTCCTTTATGTTTTGAAGAAAGGGTGTATGTTCCACTCGCAATTTTTTCTGCAACCAATTCGTTGTTTCCCGCCATGATACAAAAATAGAACCATCTGCAGTCATGAAAACTGATCAACTAAACAAAAGATGTTAAAACGATTTCCTTAAGTAGAAAACTCAATTCAAAGGAGATATTTATCCTTATTAAAGAGTATGAGTCATATAAAAAAATGCGCTTTAAAAAGATGTTGTTTCGCGCATCTTTGTCATCATAAAACATAATTGTGTATTTGTTGTAAAATTTTTCGTAAAAAAGTATTATATGAACCGCACACTTTGGAAATTGCATACCAGTTAATTTGCAAACAGACAAGGAAAAACCAACCCACATCAAAAATAAAAACATTTCATTGCTAATCATCAAGAGTTCTAAGAAAACAAAAAAAAAATAGTTTTTGTGCAACGAGTTGCTTGACACTAACCGTTTTTTTTTGGGATTTTTTTGTTATTTTCCCAAAATTTTAATTTTTATTGCTCAGACGTTACCTATATAGAAAAGAGATAACTATAGGAGTCCAGGAAGCAGGTAGTAAAATACAGTAAATTTTTTTAATAAAGTTCAAAATGTTTTATATGTACATGCATCTACAATGTAGACTCTACATAAAAACATCAACAAATAAAAAAAATGAAAGAAAGAATTTATATCTACATATATTATTACGGAAGCATTCCTTATGAGAAAAAAATATCTGCATAAATATTGGAAAAATTGCAAAATCTCAAAAAAATAGTAGCTAAATCCAAAACTCCCTTAATCATTTTTTCAAGAAATGAAATTGACGTATAAATCAAATTGTGGTTTAACCATTTCATAAAAATCTGCCTCTTTTAAATTCTGCCTGTCAAATTCTTAATATATTTAATTAAAAATTTTACATGAAATTTTTCTTATAATAACTATTAAGTACATATTATTTCATTATGACCTTTGCCCTACATATTAACTTAACTTAACTTTTCCTAAACCTTCTGGCAACGCTTTTTTAGGTTAATTACGTTTGACGAGCGCTGCGAGTGATACCCATGAATTCTGCGAACTACATATAACTCGGGTTAATAATGTATTGTGTGTGTCTTCAAATTACTACACGAGCCTTTGTAGTGTTTGTTATCAGAAGTGCGAGCACCATTGCCGATTGTTGAAAAAAAAAATATGTAAGAAATAATACTAAACGGACACAAGCATAATTTGTACTGTGTATTTTAAAGGCTGGTATGTACAAACACAAATTCTTCCGAGTGTGTGCGAGCAGATACAAAAACAATATTGTGTATTAACTACACCGCAACTAGTTTTTAGGCGAGCATATAAAATCATAAAAACGGGTGCTCGTTGCAGTTCTCTGATACAAAGCTTTGTGTGTGTTAGTATTTTCTTTGTTTATTTCCCAGAACCTGTTTTCATAAGTGTGTATGTGTTAGTTTTGTTCTGCTTGTGCGGGGTTGAAGCTGGTTGAAAAAAATTGTGCCAATCAAAAACCACTCTCTTCCCCGAAAATGCCTACAAACTGCGATTTTATGCCAGCACAATTAGTCTTGTGTGAAAAGGCCCTTTCGTGTGAAAATTTTGTTTTTAAAGCTTCTGCAGCATTTTATATTAAAAGAAGCTTAGAAAAATCATAAACTATACATAGACCCGACAACTTTGAAAACGTGCATAAAGTTTGTATGAAAGGGAGAGCTAATCTAGTTGTTTTTATATAGATATCTCTTCACCAGCGATAGGCAAAAATACATATAAACATTTTGTTTGCCCTCACAAACACACATAAAGAATCACTATTGCCAGATCTGACATTTTCATGTCATACCTAAATTTGAAATCTTAAATCTCCATTTTCTCATAAAAATTTTGTTCATAAGAACTAGTATTTCCTCAGGTTAATTTCATATGAATTTCTGGGGATCTTACTTTTTGCATATGGCAACGCTAATTTCTAACAACAAGCGTAACACGTCCATCGTGTTTTAGTGCTCGAGTGAGACTGATTTATGTTTTTTATTTCTCTGCAATACGTGTGCACACGTACACAAAAAAAGAGCGTAAGCATTGGCGCGGCCCTTGTTTTGCGTATCCCTGCTCTTCACACAAACATTATGCACGTTATACAAAGTTTATGCAAAATATGATTCGGTCCCTTTTTATACGTCAAAGTTGAGTACTCTGTGTATTCTGTGAGAAAAATTAACAATTGCGGAATTATAAGCCCTCAGCAAGAGGAACTGGGACAAAAGTGCATTGAATTTGGTATGCCCAATTTACCTGTTACCGATTCGAGTCGAAAAATTCTTACCGCGTTTAGAGGCGGTAATGTCGGGTAAACCAGCAACTGCAACACCTACAAAAACTAGCTGTCGGGAGACAATGCATGTTTACAAACCATCGAAGGCGGCGTCATCGCCCAAAATAACTTAATAGTAATACCGTAACCAAAGCTACGAGCATTAATCGGCCTTCACGCCGTACCATAGTTATACCAGAAAGACATGTCGTTAGCACCACCACAGTTAGCGAACCAGAATACTCAGATGTTTCACCTGACCGTGTAGAACCAGAGCCAACTAGAGCTAAAACGATGTCTTCAGAAAAGCCACCTAAACTATCCCAAATTACTGGCAAATGAACCCTCTTCTAAGCCCCAGCAATTAAGTAAAACGGGCGTCGTTACAACTTCTTACGTGCAGGAAACTACTCCAGTTAATAAGATTCACATACGCTGTTCATTTGATTGATGAAATTGTAGAAGAGCAGGAGTTACGAAAACCTAAAGCAATCCTAAATTTAGCTATGTGCCAGCTTTGGATAAAAACGTTACTACCCATTCACCCTTAACTACAACTCTTTGTCCAAGAAGTGATATATCTATGCTCTCTTCATGCTTTGGCTATGGATTATCCTACCACATTATTAATATTGTGGAATTTTTGACTGCCTGGTTTGTTTTAGCAGCAATCTCTATATTGGGTACTTATCTATTATTATAATTATTTGTTTTGCTAACTTAAATGCATATTTTATTTCTTTTTTAGATTTAGTATCCGTATTAACACCAGAAATTAACAGATATTCCCAGCTTTAGTTTATTCATGTTGCTTAAATAAACTGAATAATTTCCTTTTTTAATTTTTATTGGCAACCGTTCTATATACCTTGGGTACTCACGCCTCAACCCAAAGAAGCAATTCTTCAGATTCAAATTTAACCAATTCTCCGCATACCTCTACTTCGTCAACTTCAGTTTCCCGTACAGGTACAAGTGCACCTCCTACTGCTGAAGGTATGTCTCTAGTGACATTTAAAATGCGCGGAAATGGTATTTATTTATATTCTATATATATATATATATATATATATATATATATATATATATATATATATATATATATATATATGGTGGGTGTTTCTCCCATTAAATACTTCAGCTTGATAATTTGTTTTTGTATTTAAATTTTATTTATTCTTAAAAAGAAAATTTTTTAAATATATTCAACTCGACTCTTCAAATTTTAATTCTTTTTTAGACACATTAAACTCAGTTCTTCAAATTTTGATTTTTATTTGTAATTTGAAATTTTTTATACAATAAATTCAGTTCTGCAAATTTTAATTTTTATTTGTTGTTTGAATTTTTCGTTTTAAAATACCATAACCCAGTTATTCAATTTTTGATTTTTATTTGTTCTTTAAATTTTTCTTTTTAAAATACATTAAACTTGGTTCTTCAAATTTTGATTTTTATTTTTTCTTTCAATTTTTCTTTTCGTACCTTACTATCAATATCTCTTGTATCACTGAAAATATTAATTTTTTGAAAATTTATGATTGGGTAATTGAAAAATAATACAAACTAAAAGATTAAATTACATATTACATTTTGGTTTTACTGTTAGTTTAATTGACAAGAGAGTGAGAAGTTAAAAAGAACAAAGAATTCAATATAATTTTTATGTGGTTTATTATTAATTCGCTTGGCAACAAAATATAAAAAAAACGACAGTGAGAGCATAATTAACTGTCGTTAATAATAACAAAAAGATAAAAATACATTACAGTAAAGTAAAAAAAAATATATATTAAAACTACTAACAAGTATGTTATATACGAACAAATGATTTTGTAAAACTCTTGGCCAGTTTCTGTTGTTTGTCGTTTGTAGGTTTTGTTTGGTATACGGAAGTTTTATATTCTATCTTTTATTTCAGTTATATTTTTCGTTTTTATTTACTTCTGTTTAGTTTAATTTTCTTCATTTTCAAATTTAGATGATCGTGTAGCCCGGCGTCAAATTGAGATTCAGGCCAGAAATTCAGATAATGCCAGTCGTTCAACCAATTATAGTACCGTGACAACTCAGGACAACAGTTCCCGTTAAATTGGAAGTAATATAACAAAAGCACAAGAAGTAAGTATTTAAAATAGGAAAAAAACAGTAATATTTAACTGTAAAATTTTTTCAGGCGGTATTAAACTTGGGCTTGGCAACTTTATTTTTTACTCGGTACTTGTGGGAAAGGCTATTTATGGAGATTGGGCCACAGCAATAGCATGTTTTATTGCCATTTTAGTAGGTTTATGTTTGACTTTAGTTCTACTAGCTATATAAGTACTATATGTATGTTTAATCAACATTAATATTATTATGTTGTTATAACCTATATAGATTTCAAACTAATAAGAATGAAAATATATTTAAATGAAAGTGTGAAGAAGAAAATGTTTAATTTTACGAAATATAGTATATACATTTGGAATATATATACTAAGTGAAGATTTTTGAAAAATTTTCCACAAGTATATATATATATACATATATATATATATATATATATATATATATATATATATATATATATATATATATATATACCTACATATATATACTTATATATATATATATATATATATATATATATATATATATATATATTAAAGTGTGTAGTTTTCCACACTACCTTTGAGGTACTACACTCAGTGCGTTGCCAGTTATTTTGAATGGCTGGCTTCCCAGTAGACCTACACCATTTTCTATTATAAGAAATTAATGTTTTTTGTGAAAACACTAAACGTTGTTTCCGTTTTTTTTTTTATTTCATGCAAATCACAAGCAATTTTTTGCGTTTTTCTATATGTATATCTGTAACAAATTTTGAATTGTCATGTAATAATTTTTAATAATATCTAGATAATCTACTTTTTGTGTTTCATGCAAAATACAAGACAATCTTTTTCGTATTTAAATGTCATCGTGGGCTTAATATTTTTTATTGTATTTCATGCTAAATACAATCTTTTTCGTATTTAAATGTCATCGTGGGGTTAATATTTTTATTGTATTTCATGCTAAATACAAATGTATGGTTTATACCTTCCTTCACGTTTTTAGCCCATCATTGTTTTTCTTGTTTTATGCAAAATTTTTCTTATATGTGCCCATAGTTATGAAAATGTTTGTCATAAATTTTTATCACGATATTGTTTAATAAAATTGACCACTAAAATTCTAAATTAATATGTATGCTATAGAAAATTTTAATTTATTTAAGTGTCTTAAAACAAAAAATTATATGACAGATTATTTTCATAATTATGCGCATATATACATATGTATGTATCACATATGTATATACTACAATGCAAGCTAATACTACATATATTACAAATAAGTGCACACATACATATGTAGAATATGTTGTTTTAATTTTTATTGATGACATGTTTGACTATAAAATCGGAACACTTTTATTCTAAATTATTCAAACAAGTATAGATAATTTTGTTGTGTTCAGATATTCATATATAATTTTATTATATCTGTAAATATTTTTAAATATTTTTTTCATATAACTAATATTGTAATGTGGTTTACTTTAAAATTTTGTTTGTACAAATTTTGCATATATTAAAGCAATTATTATATATATTTATTATACATCTTTTACAAACTCTACATTCGCAAGAGCTACATTTATCTTCCAAAATTTTAATATTTCCACAGTGACAACAAAACTGTGAATAATCGTCCGCATTTCGAATCAAAATTGATTTCATGGTATTTCTAAAAATGTCGGGAGAGGGTAAATTTAATAAGGATTTCCCATCTAGGTAGTATAACGTGTACATTGAAACGAATACACCACAGCTTACACCATCTATTTGTTTGGTTCTTCTTGATATCCTTACAAACTTCCACATGTTATCATTGGAAAAGTTAGCATTAAAAGCAGTAAAATGGTCTTGACCGGCAAAATCATTTAACCCTTTCGCACCTATTGGGACATATGTATCCCACTGAATATTCATAGAGCCCTAATATTTAAGTTTTTCACTTTAAAAGGTTCGTAGATGTCCCATTCAGTAATTTACAAGTTTAAGTACCGTTATTGAAAACAATTATTGTGTATTATCATAGCACGTGCTGTTCAGTCACAAGCGAAGTGCAGAGGTATCAAGTTGTGTACGTACTTTTTTTATAAAAACGTTAAATCCATTATTGAAAAGTGCAAAAAAGCAGTGAAAAATATTATTGGAGAGATAAGGTGTCTTCTTGTAGTTATATTACAACTTTGGGCAAAGGTATGAATGAGATTTTATTTATTTTTTATTTATTTTCTGTTTACGGGACATATATGTCCCATTCGGCTTTTGCAGTGGGACGTATGTGTCCCAATAGGGCTATAGTGTTATAAAATTAAAAAAATTATTTAGGCTAAAATGGCGAAAAGACTATCCGATGTTGATGTAGCAAGTATTTTAGAAGAGTCAGCTGAAGATGACTTTTCATCTGGAAGCGGAGACGAATACTTACCATCAGACTCCGAAAGTCGAAAGTGTTATTGATGAAGAAAATGAAATAAATCATTCAGATTCATCAGATAAGGATATAGTTGGAGAAGAAATGAAAGAAAAAATAGATGAAGTGGCTATATTGTCATCTCTACCACAAACTAATTTTGAAGTAAACATATGGTCAACACCGGATGAATCATTTACACCTAGAAAAGTACCGAGCAGCCACCGCGAACCCGCTTTAGGACCAAATTATAAGAGAACTGATAACCTTTACAAATCTTCGAAACAATGTTTCCTCCGAGCCTTATAATACATATTACGCAATGCACGAACGATAGAATTAAAACTCTTCAAGCTTCGAACAAAAAATATAAATGTATAAAGCATACAGATGTTGGGGAGATTAAAATAATTTTAGGTTGCATGATTATCATGAGCTATAACCACGTTCCTTCAACTAAGCATTATTGGTCAAAACACCAGTCATTAGGCAATGATGCAATCAAATCCGCTATCGCACGTGATTTCTACTTATTTCATTCATCTAAGCTGTATTGTGCACACCCAGAAAAACCTGCAGACGCGTCAAAGACATATTATGTGGACTATATTGTCGAATGTTTGAAGGCCCGTTTTCAAAGTGCACGTGAAGACAGCCCATTTCAATCTATAGACGAATCTATGACTAAGTTCAAAGAACGTTCATCACTAAAACAATACATGCCACTGAAACCTACGAAACGGGGAATAAAAATGTGGATGAGATGTGATTCCCTCAGTGGGTATGTATATGATTTTAATATTTACTGTCGTAAGGAAGAGGGACCTACTATTGGCAGTCTTGGAGAACGTGTAGTAATCAACATAGCCAAGACCATCAAGCGCCCAGACGTTACAATTTGCTTTGATCGCTTTTTTACTAGTGTTCATTTACTTGAAACTTTGGATTATGCGGCATTTTATTTATTTATGTATATAATCTTTTTTATATGTTTTGGACTGATGGGACTTATATATCCCATGTCAAACTCCTGATGGGACATATATGTCCCACCCCTTAAATCTCCCCCCACGATAGGTACACACACAAAGAAACTATATATTAGTTTAATATGCATATCTAAGCTAAATAAACCCATTATAATAGTTTAAAACCAATTAATCGTCTCCCGTACCGAAAGGGTTAAGGAATCAATAAATACGAATTCTCGTGATGTAGTATTTAATATACAAAGGTTAAAATGAATATTTCTCAAAATTAGTATAATAACAAAATGTGGCTTATGAGACAATAGCATATTGATTTTTTCAAATGAAATTTTTTCGCTTTGGCATGGTAAGCTCAACACATTTTTGAAATTCTCTTTTATGATGGATAGTATTGCACAATTCAACACAAAATTCGTCAACTGTTTCCCTATTGCTAAAGACTTCCAATCTTCAATATCCAATACGCTCCAAAAGCCAATTTGTGATAACTTTCAATTTGGGTAAATTGCTTTGAACAAATCGTTATACCTAAAAAGAGTGCATTTCGCATTTCGCACATGTGTTTCAACACCTAATGTATTTATTTTGCCTGGCTCAGAATATGTATGTTCTTTTTTAATTCTTGACATATCGTTTACATTTTTTGAATTATTAACATCTAGTTTTATGATATCATGCACCGGTTCAGGCATAGGTAAAAACCTTTTTTAATTTTTTTTGCATTTAAGAGATGTTTTGGCTTAATGGCTTTCTGTGTTTTCAAATTTTTCTTTTTCCATTGTTCTTCTGGCTCTAAAAATTCTATTATTTCATAATCATGTTCCTTTACTATTTGCAGTGCATTAATATTCTCACCATTGCTATTTTCTTCATCATTTATTTGTACATCAAACATATTGTACTTATATCGAAGTTCTTTTAAAGTACTCATACTGTCTTTGCGATCGATTTTTATGAAATCTCCAGGTCTAACTAATCTGTTATTGAGTAAAATATGTTTTTGCAAATAAAAATTAAATTCTACTGGAGCATTACTTATATGATCGCCAGACGGATCTACTAGGATTCCCATAATATTTGTCCACATGGGTACAAAAGGACAATACTTATTTATTATAAATCTGCAGATGTCTTCGTTATTGAATTCATTGACATCATAGCTTGTTAGTTTTTCCTTAACACTATCACATACAGTTCTGTACATATTTTCAAAAACTTTTTTATAAGGACTGCGGGAAGCTATCGATTCCAAATTATTTAATTGATCATCATCAAATACGCTTAAATTTTCAAAATCTTTTTCATTAACTTCCATTATACATTTTTCTAAAATCGCATGACTGTTCTTAAATTCAGGATTTTTATGTGGACTTAAAAGAACAGTGAAAATATGTTTAAACCAGAATTTGCATTCGTCCATTGTTTTTAAATCGAAAGCTAAAGTTAAGGAATTTTTTAATAAATGCCTCAGTTTGCTGTTTTTGCCGATTTTGCTATTTAAATAAATCTTTACAAATAATATGAATATAATGAGCTTTGCACCACTGCACGATAACTTTTGGTTTAGATGTTGTCTTTGGGTTTTGTAAATAATAAAAGCAATCACTGAGGTAATCTGAAACATTTTGATCATTACAAGATTTCAGAATTCCTCCAAATAGTGCATAACTTACATCCATGCAGACTCTTTGAAAAAATGGCCATTTATATTTGTGTTCCTTACAATATAGCTTTAATCGTTCAAATATCAAGCATATATCTAAGATAGAGTGGCGGGACAAAATACCAGTTACAATTGGAATAATCATTTTAAACTTCTTAATCCTTATAACTATTTTATATATTAAAATTCTTTTTTGCGCAGATTCAATTTGTCGCACACTCTGGCCAGTTGCATCGAAATGTATTGTATGATTTGCGTCTTTTAATATTTGTGGGTTCTTATGAAAAGTTTCATACGTTTTGTTTGCCCAACAATGTATGGTTAACGGAGACGCTAAATACTGAATATATTCTTTATAGCATTCTTGTTGCATTTTATATACGTCGATATGTGAATTAGGATCACAAAAGCTATCAAAATTTTGTTCTGACTTGCATTTGCGCAGTGTATGCAAGTTTTGAATATTTTGAAGATTTCCGCTTTGAGCTATTTCGTCAGCTGCTTCAAGAATTTGCTCTTTCCTATATATATAAGCACTCTTATTTTTCAAACGTTTCTTTACAATTGTGCGTTCAACTCCACGAATTTGGGCAACACGTTTTTCACTTTGCCCATGAAAGAGCTCTCCAGTTCTATAAACAAAAACTGTCCCACCAAAATCAACTTTGAAGCGATATTTAGAGCAATCTGGGAAGCTACAGTACCCGTAAGCCAGCAGTCCAGAAGCTAAGTATTTTAAGTTGTAAAATGAAATAATGCACGAATTATTAATCTTTAAGTATTCCTGCCTAATAACATCTATAACAATTTTATTCTTTCTTAATTTGAGTCTTTCATTATCCTTCGACTTAAAAATCAAATCAGGATTAACTTTAAAACTGCAATCCAAAATTTTAGCTTGAAACCGACGAGTTTGCTTTAAAGCTGTTCCCGGCATTCGGATTACAGTCTTATTAATTTTTTCTTTAGGGTCAATTTTCTTCCTATAACTTTCAAACTGAGACACATCTAATCTACTTTCTTCAGTCTCAAACGGTCCCAGAACTCGGCCTTTTTCTTTCATATTGTCAACGGTATCAATATTTCTACATTCATTAAATTGACTATTTTTGTTTTCAAAACAATATGGTTCAACATTTTCTTTATTTTCCTCTTTACAATTCGCATTTACAATTTTTGCATTGCTTAAAATTAACTTCAGTTCCTTAATGAAATTGTCCAAAATATTCCCTATTTTTTCGACTTCATTGACAAATCCAACATCATCCTAAAAGAAATGTAAAAATGTTATCAAAATAATATGTCTTACAATCGTTATTTTAGTCACTTACTGTTTGTTGTAAGGCACTTGTACTCGCACTTCCTTGTCCCTGAAAAACAGACAAAAATAAACGGTATAATAAATTTTCGTAGCATAAAAATTTATTACTTACCATTTTTTCTTTTAATTCAGTTGCCGTGTATTGATTTTCTGCATGCTCTTCATAAAACTCGAAATTTGCTTTGGTACTTCTTTCGGGTAATGAAAGAAGAGCGTCTGCAGCGAATTTTTCATTATCCGTGTATATATCGTTTCTAACAGATAATGACACTTCTGGAGCATTACAAAACATGCTGAAATTCGCTGTATCAGCTTCAAAGAATGTTGAGTTTTTTTTCATTTGTGATTGAAACAAAAGAAGAGCATCTGCAGCACATTTTTTTTCTGTAGCACATTCATCTCCAGCTGTTGAATCTTCTACCTCACATTCTTTCACAGACGATTTCTTTTCTTGTAAATTCCTAATCTGAACGAAAACAGGAAAAAGTTACACTTGAATGGCTTTGAGCTGTTATCTACTTACTCTTTTGAAAATCATTTTCCGATTTTTCAAAATATTTGGGATTTTATGTCGCGTTGGCAGACCTTCATTGTATATCGCAAATATTTTATCGTAAACTGGGCTATTTTGGAAGCACTTAAGAACACTAACATCCATTCCAAAAGAAACTTCTTTCAAAATTTCTTCGAGCTTGCTACTAACTACCATTATGCTAAAATAGAGTTTTATATATTTAAATTTGTTATTTTTCAATAATTCGAATTTCTTGAAGAAGGTATCCATAGGGCGTATATATATATATATATATATATATATATATATATATATATATATATATATATATATATATATATATATATATATATATATATATATATATATATATATATATATATATATATATATATATATATATATATATATATATATATATATATGTATATAGTGTTTTTTATTGAGGTATAGAACTTTAAGTTGGCATCACTTTTTTAACTGGCGGCCATTTTGTCAGCTGTCAAGTGATTAATATTTAGTTTGGTTTGCCATTTCATCATGAACAGGTTGACAAAAGAACAACGCTTGCAAATCGTGCAAATTTATTTCGAAAATAATGGTTCAGTTCGCGAAGTTTACCGCAAGCTCCGTCCATTTTATGGTCGACATAATCGATGAGCGCATAATTTCGCGGAATGGACCTGTCAATTGGCCACCAAGATCGTGTGATTTGACACCGTTGGATTATTTTCTTTGGGGATATGTGAAGTCGCTCGTCTACGCCAACAAACCAGAAACGTTAGGGGACTTGGAAGCCAACATTCGTGGCGTTATTGCCAACATACGGCCCCATATGCTCGAAAAAGTGGTTGAAAATTGGACCTGTAGAATTGGCTTTATTCGAGCCAGCCGCGGCGGCCACATGCCCGAAATCATATTTAAACGTTAATGGCATAAAATTATCCTTCCAATAAAGCCAAATTGATGGACATTAAAAAGATTTTCTTGTGTTTTATTTCAATTCGAAGTTCTATACCTCTAAAAAAACACCCTCTATATTATATATATATATATATATATATATATATATATATATATATATATATATATATATATATATATATATATGTATATATATATATATATATATATATATATATATATATATATATATATATATATATATATATATCGAGCTTTTGGTGCAATACCGTAGTAACTCAAAATTTGAATTTTTTAAGGTTATATTACGAAATTATTCGCCTTGTCGTTTTTTATATTCTGTAAAAGTTTCATAAAAATATTTTGTATACTCAACTCTTGAGAAAAGAGCCAAATTTTCTTTTACCATTAAGTCGTGTGTAAATTAAAAACTTTAAACCCAATTTCTGCAAAACAACTTTTTTTTAATTATTGCGTTATTGCAGCAAAGGCGATATATATATATATATATATATATATATATATATATATATATATATATATATATATATATTTATATACTTATATACTTACATCTATATATATAAAATTGGATGTGTGTATGTATGTATGTATGTATGTATGTATGTATGTAACGTAATGGCTCCAAAACGGTTGGGCCGATTTTGACGAAATTTTCAGGGAACCTTCAGAATACTCGGGCGGGTGACACTGTGAAGTCCGATTTTTTATTTTCGGTCTGTGGGCGGAGGGGCGTGGCAAAATGCAGTTTTCATATTGCACCACCAATGACATCTATATATATAAAATTGGATGTGTGTATGTATGGATGTATGTATGTATGTATGTATGTATGTATGTATGTAACGTAATGGCTCCAAAACGGTTGGGCCGATTTTGACGAAATTTTCAGGGAACCTTCAGAATACTCGGCCGGGTGACACTGTGAAGTCCGATTTTTTATTTTCGGTCTGTGGGCGAAGGGGCGTGACAAAATCCAATTTTCATATTGCACCACCAATGACATATACATATATTTATTTTTTGTGCTTTTTTATTTTATTTTACTTTTTTTGGAAAGCCGTTGTCATGTTCTTCTAAACGAGATATCAAACTCTTAAATCGGTTATGTAGTTCCGAAGATATTTTGAGCCGACGGTGTCAGCTATATGTACATAAAAATTACGTGTATGTTCGTGATCGCTAAACTCAAAAACTACTGGACCGATTTTGATCAAATTTTCTATGCATGCTCTATGGGCGTGTTTCTGTGTAGTTTGAAGTTCGTCCGACAGATGGCGCAACACTTAGTTTTGTGTGTGTGTTTTTGCACCGTAACTCAATAACTACTGCAGCGATTTTGACCAAACTTTATATACATGTTCTATGGGACGTGAAGAGTGTTTCTGTGTAGTTTGAAGTTCGTCCGACAGATGGCCCAATATTTTGTTTTTTGTGTTTTGCCCAATAGAGATTAGCGCGATAAGCCTATGCTGCGTTTTGCTGAAGGCGTTGGGTCCTTAACCAGCGTGTAGTGGGGTTAATTAGCCCGATATCTTTATTTGAACAATAATTGCTATGCCGATTTACGCAAATTTGAAGGCAAAACAAGGTTTGCCCGGGTCAGCTAGTATACATATATTTATTTTTTGTGTTTTTTTTATTTTATTTTACTTTTTTTTTTGAAAGCCGTTGTCATGTTCTTCTAAACGAGATATCAAACTCTTAAATCGGTTATGTAGTTCCGAAGATATTTTGAGCTGACGGTGTCAGCTATATATGTACATTAAAATTACGTGTATGTTCGTGATCGCTAAACTCAAAAACTACTGGACCGATTTTGACCAAACTTTATATACATGTTCTATGGGACGTGAGGAGTGTTTCTGTGTAGTTTGAAGTTCGTCCAACAGATGGCGCAATACTTAGTTTTGTGTGTCTGTTTTTGCACCGTAACTCAAGAACTACTGCACCGATTTTGACCAAACTTTATATACATGTTCTATGGGACGTGAGGAGTGTTTCTGTGTAGTTTGAAGTTCGTCCGACAGATGGCGCAATACTTAGTTTTGTGTGTGTGTTTTTGCACCGTAACTCAAGAACTACTGCACCGATTTTGACCAAACTTTATATACATGTTCTATGGGACGTGAGGAGTGTTTCTGTGTAGTTTGAAGTTCGTCCGACAGATGGCGCAATACTTAGTTTTGTGTGTGTGTTTTTGCACCGTAACTCAAGAACTACTGCACCGGTTTTGACCAAATTTTATATACATGTTCTATGCGACGTGAGGAGTGTTTCTGTGTAGTTTGAAGTTCGTCCAACAGATAGCGCAATACTTAGTTTTGTGTGTGTGTTTTTGCACCGTAACTCAAGAACTACTGCACCGATTTTGACCAAACTTTATATACATGTTCTATGGGACGTGAGGAGTGTTTCTGTGTAGTTTGAAGTTCATCCGACAGATGGCCCAATATTTTGTTTTTTGTGTTTTGTCCAATAGAGATTAGCGCGATAAGCCTATGCTGCGTTTTGCTGTAGGCGTTGGGTCTTTAACCAGCGTGTAGTGGGGTTAATTAGCCCGATACCTTTATTTGAACAATAATTGCTATATCGATTTAGTGCAAATTTGAAGGCAAAACAAGGTTTGCCCGGGTCAGCTAGTATCTATATATATAAAATAGGATGTGTGTATGTATGTATGTATGTAACGTAATGGCTCCAAAACGGCTGGGCCGATTTTGACGAAATTTTCAGGGAACCTTCAGATTACTCGGGCGGGTGACACTGTGAAGTCTGATTTTTTATTTTCGGTCTGTGGGCGGAGGGGCGTGGCAAAATCTAATTTTCATGTTGCACCACCAATGACATATAGATATATTTATTTTATGTGCTTTTTTTATTTTATTTTACTGTTTTTTTTTTTGAAAGCCGTTGTCATGTTCTTCAAAACGAGATATCAAACTCTTAAATCGGTTATGTAGTTCAGAAGATATTTACAAAAAATCTATGTTAATCATGATTCAATATCAAAATTTTAAAACTTTTGAAATGTTGCATTAAAAAATCCGAGTTTTCGATTTATGTACAAAATATTTACATCGTTCGATAACACAAGATATTCCGCGCTTACTAAGGTGCAACATTGTACAATAAGTTAAAGATCTATACATATAAAACAGGATATATGTATATATATGTAACGTATGGACTCCAAAACTTTATGATAGGTATTCAATGGATTTTTAGTTAAAGGCCGTAAATTTCGTTAAAAGCTCAATTTAAATCGTGTGGTAATATAACACATAATGTTTGCTTAGGACCAGCAACGCAGACCGGGTCAGCTAGTATAAGTATATATTTTACATAGAAAAAATTATAAATACCTTGAATTTTGTTCTCTGCTTTCTTCAACGCGTGTATGTTCTTATGTATGTATTTTTTTAATTATTCACTTATTTATTTATTCTATTTATCACTTTTTAATTAAAAAATTATATATGTATGTAAACATGCATATACATATGTATAAAAGCATACACATACGAATATATGTACAAATATATGTATGTTTTTTAAGTTTTGTCAAATGTTTTGAATCTTTTAAATATTTTTTAATTATAACACAACTTATGTATAATTATAGAAACAATTTAAAAGCACGTATGGTATGTCAACTACCACTTTTCAAACTAATTATCTCCCAAGCGTTACCGTTGCGACCTAATAGTTTCTGTTATATATGTTATATCTCTTTCGGACCAGTTTTTTTTTTATTTTTCCGAAAAGTTATACTTACATATTTTAGAGTTTTATCCTATTTATGCGCATTGAATTACATATAATACATATAATATATATATATATATATATATATATATATATATATATATATATATATATATATATATATATATTTGTATATATATATATATATATATATATATATATATATATATATAATTTCTCAGCGGTAACACTGTTTGGAATCTTTTTCAAACCATTTCAAAATGCCGTTAATTCTTTTTCAATGTTCCGTGCTATGGTTGCCACACGCCAGAATGCAATCAATTTATATTACACCGGAAAAAATGGATGCAATTTTAACTTATAATTCTATATATAGTGTTAAATTTACTATATTGATTATAATATTAATGCTTGTTCAGCTTTGGAAGAATAAATATAAGTTTAAAACTCTGTTTTAAAAAAGAATTCTAATAATGGTAAATTTCTTAATTATGCGTTGCCAGAATAAGGGCCTATTTTTAAGTCTGGCAATAACGAAACAAACACGAAAAAACCTGGCATCTTTCAATGTGGTGTACTTCTTATTTAAAATGGATGCTGATACTGCAAACGTAAGTATTTTTCTTTTAATATATATATATATATATATATATATATATATATATATATATATATATATATATATATATATATATATATATATATATATATATTACACGTAAATTTTCAATAATTTTTTAATAGAAAATTTTAAAGTTGATTTTGGCTGGAGCCTGTGGTCGTGGACGTGGACGTGAACGTGGACGTGGACGTGGACGTGGACGTGGACGTGGACCCGGACGTGCACATTTTTGTGGTTACGGACGGCATGAGGTAAAAATAATAATTTAAATTGTTTAAATTAAACTATAAAATGTTTTTTTTTATTTCAGAGCGCAGACAGCACGTGGTTTTATTCCGGTAACCAACAACCCCCATATGGCTGGATGCCAATGTATCCACAACCATATTGTGGACCGGGCGCAGTGCAGATAACTGTTGGGTCCCACGTACCTGCGGTACCACCCCAGCTGACCACGGTTCCAGCTCATGTTTCTTGGGTACCGTTACCAACGGTGTCGTCGGATTCACCAGGAGGTTCTGCACAACCAACAATGTCGGCACCATCGACAGTAACCCCGGTTTCAATAACAATCGCTACGGCACAAGAAACTATTAATAATGAAGAAGAAACAAAAAACAATAAACAATGAATATAAATATATATATATATATATATATATATATATATATATATATATATATATATATATATATATATATATATGTATGCATAGCGTACAGTTTGAGGACAGTTTTTCGATTTTTCGTATAGTTTGAGGACATTTGCATACTTTGGGGTCAGTCCCCGAAGTTATTACAGGTCTTGCGTATAGTTTGGGGACATGCTATTTTGGGGACATTTTTTCCAATTTTTTTTTTTTTCGATTAATTAATTGCCTAATACCAATATATTAAATTGAATGTGTTAAATTTTCGATATATGCGTCTAAACGCCATTAATTATGTAATTAGAAAATAAATTTTTGCTTTGAGTGCTGCCGGACTTCACTAAAAATTTTTAGTTTTTATCGGCGTTAAGAAGCACATTCATATTATTTGACGCCGTTGAGTATTTTGTTCGAATGGAGCTTTGGGATATTTTGCGCCTTTTACATACATTCATACATACATAAATACAAGACGTAGAGAAAATACGGTTCTAAGTGGCAAACCAGTGAAAATAACACATACTTACGTTCAGAAGATGAGACCCAACCAACAAATGACACAAACATTTAACTAAATTCTGATGGCACTTCAATCATGTGTTCACCAGGCCTGTTGCATGGAGGACAGATACATCATGATTATAGTTTTGCAGAGAAGTATTAAACGTGGCAGGAGGTGGTGTCCCATACGGAAAATATTACGTTCCATACAGTTTGTGGAGCAAGGTATAGTAAATCGTATCAGAGGTTCTGGGTATACATGTAAAGTTTTACCGGCAATGGCTAATAGCTAAGGATATAATGTTAAGTGGTAACTCACCAGGATTCGGCATTTGTTTGCAAGCCGAGACCACGGAGGATGTTGTCTTTGATGCACAAATTAGCTATCATGCCAATGAATGAGGGTATAGATCTTTCAATACCCGAGGATATGGTTAAAAAGGCGGCATAATGTTTATTAGATGAAATATACCGCGGCGGTAGTTTAGACTCTGCTTATCAATGGCTAGTTGCTTTGTTAATGACATTGGGTAAAAAAAATTTCCAAATTCATAAATGGTAAGAGAAATTTTAATACTTTTTTAACTTTATATATAATATATTTTGAACTAACAGGTACTCTGTAATCCTATACCGTGCATTTTTTCAACATATACGTGATTTTTTTTAAATTGGAAAATCCAGAAATATGATGCGAAGATGCTGTTGCTGGTGCTCAAAAAGTCTTGCTAGCATGTGTGGGCATTGGTTATACCAATATAAGTAAACATATTTAATTATGTTGAATTTGTTTTTAATTGTAGACTATAAGAAATCTTTTTTAAATACATAAGTAGTATGTTATGTAAAATTGTAAGATAAAAATCTTTGAATTGTTTCAAACTGAATTAGTTAATAGTAAGTATAACATGAAATTTTTGTTATGAAAAACATTTTTGCTCTTAAAGCAATTCCTGATATTTACATTTATATAAGTATTTCACAATATAGCCTATGCTCAATATGGAAAAAAGTACCTATTATTTTTATTAATTTTACCAATCATACTTAAAATGTATTCACAATGTACGTAATTGAAAAACAAGTCCAAATTCTTTATAATAGTTTATGATTTATTTATAATGCAAAAGATTGTGTGTATGATTCTTTAATTTATATATACATATGTACATTAAAAATATAATTGTATTATACGAAAATTATAGAAAAACGGAAGTAAAAGCTTAAAACAACAAATTCACACAAGTACAAGTATTTTTATAGATTAAACATTTTTTTAATTGAAAGCGATATATAACTATACATAAAAACTGACTTTTTAATTTATTTCATATTTGTTAATTTATTTACTTACTATTTATTTCATTAGTTAATTAATTTAATTTTTAATGGGTAAATTAAATAGTATTTAAAAATTTTTTATTATTCGTTGTTTGCTTAGTTGAGCATATGTCTGCATTTCATTAGCGCTAGCCAAATCATCACTTTTCTTTAGCAAAAGTTATGTTTGTATACTTATACGAAAACCTACAAATGTTATATGAGAATTCAATTAAACAATTAAATTTTCTATTTGTGGATTATAAAGCGTACAAATATAATAGCTTTAGAAAGTTTTTATGCAAACACAATACAACAAATAATTATATTCGACTTGCATCTTTTCATTTTTCATACAAATTTACACAATTAATTGCCCTTCGGGTGATAATAAATTTTTAAAGGCGAAACAAAAAATAGAATTTAAAACTATCAGGTCTGTCACAGAAATCAATTTCGATCGAAAGTGGAATTGATTCCGTATTTTGCTTCTCTAGAAAACAAAAAACGAACTTTTTTTCGGAATGAAACCACTTTTAATTTCACGATGGAATTTGCATTTTTTGTATCTGATATTACAAAAACAAATTTAAAACTTTCTTGATTGAATAAATGAAATAATAAAATACGGAATCAATTCCACTTTCGATCGGAATTGATTTCTGTGACAGGCCTGTATATTTATCAAATTAATTATTCGAGATGTTCTCTAAAATAATTACTTTAAAATTTTTATTGATTGTTGTTATTGCTCAGCTGAGTATATGTCTGCATTTTATTGATGCTAGACAAATTGTCAGTACTCTTTAGCAAAATTATGTTTGTAAGGCATTCAAACTCATATACATATGTACATACATACATATGAACATACTTATACCAAATCCTACAATTGTTATATAAGAATTCAATTTAACAATTGAATTTTCCATTTGTGGATTAAAAAAGTGCAATTGTAAAAGCTTTTATATAAACACAACACAACAATCAATTATATTTGATTTGAGTCGAATATAATTGTTTGTGTTGTGTTTGCATAAAAACTTTCTACAGCTACTACATTTGTAATTTTTGTAATCCAGAAATGGAAAATTCAACTGTACAATTGAGTTCTCATATAACATTTGTAGGTTTCAATATAAGTATGTGAGCTTGAATGCTTTACAAACATAATTTTTGTAATATAATGCAAAAGATTACGTGTTATGATTCTTTAATTTATATATACATTAAAAATATAATTGTATTATAAGAAAATTATATAAAAACGGAAGTAAAAGCTTAGAACAACAAATTCACACAAATACAAGTATTTTTATAGATTAAACATTTTTTTAAATTGAAATCGAAATAGCTATACATAAAAACTGACTTTTTTTTAATATATATCATATTTTTTAATTTTTTAGTACTATTTATTTCATTTATTAATTAATTTAATTTTTAATCATTAAACTAAATAGTATTTAAAGAAATTTTTATTGTTTGTTGTTTGCTTAGCTGAGCAAATGTCTGCATTTCATTAGCGCTAGCGAAATTATCACTACTCTTTAGCAAAAGTTATTTGTATACTTATACGAAAACCTAAAAATGTTATATGAGAATTCAATTAAATAATTAAATTTTCTATTTGTGGATTAGAAACCGTACAAATATAATAGCTTTATAAATTTTTTATACAAACACAAAACAACAAACAATTATATTCGACTTGCGTCTTTTTATTTTTTATACAACTTCATACAATTAATCGCCCTTCGGGTGATAATAAATGTATTTGTAAGGCAAAACGAAAATCAGAATTTATAATAGCAAATCTATCAAATTAATTATTAATTATTATACAAATTAATAGCTTTAGAAAAATTTCATACAAATACAATACAACAAATAATTATATTCGACTTGCATCTTTTCATTTTTCATACAAATTTACACACTTAATCGCCCTTCGGGTGATAATAAATTTTTTTAAAGCAAAGCAAAAAACAGAATTTAAAACAATAATTATCAAATTAATTATTCGAGATATTCTCAAAAATAATAACTTTAAAATTTATATTGTTTGTTGTTATTGCTGAATATGTCTGCATTTTATTGGCGCTAGCCAAATTGTCAGTTCTCTATAGCAAAATTATGTTTGCAAGGCATTCAAACTCATATACATACATATGTACATACTTATACCAAAACCTACAAATGTTATTATATGAGAATTCAATTGAACAATTGAATTTTCCATTTGTGGTTTAAAAAAATTTAAAAGCTTCAGAAAGCTTTTATATAAACACAACTTGACTTGCGTCGAATATAATTGTTTGTGTTGTGGTTGCATAAAAACTTTGTATTACATTTGTATTTTATGTAATCCAGAAATGGAAAATTCAACTGTACAATTGAGTTCTCATTTGTAGGTTTCAATATAAGTATGTGAGTTTGAATGCTTTACAAACATAATTTTTGCTAAAGATTAGTGATGATTTTCTAGCGCAAATGAAATGCAGGGATATACTCAGCTAAGCAAACAAACAATAAAAACATTTTTAATAATTATTTTGAAGAATATCTCGAATAATGAAATTAGTAATCAGTATTTCAGTTAAGTAAATAGTATCTAAATTTTAGCAGAAGGGATTCAGTTTACTCAATGCAATACATATAACAATAAAATACATATTTATAGACATATGCACGTAAATATGCGATTGTAAAACAGCTCTTAGCACTCTTCGTCCTTCGATTTTTATTAGAGATTTGTTTGGTAACATACAATCATATGTATGTATGTAGTCTATAAAAAAGAATTCATATTATACAAATGTGTACATTTATATTCTTACATAAAATGTTTTCATACTTAGTTATATCTCCTCTGGTTATCAATCCAGGTCTTAACCTGTTGTGGCGTTCGACTTCTTAGTACTGGCATCTTATTAATAACACGTATACACTCCTGAAGACTAGGGAGATTTTCTAAGTCCTTTAGGTTTCCAAAATTTGAAAAAATTGCATCCCTTTCCTCTTCTGTCCACCGGGATCGCTTGGTCTTACCAAATGGAGATGCTTAAATGAAAAATTTTATTATTTACAAGACAAAAAAACATATTTAAAAAAGTTGTTATCTATTTATACGATATTAGAACGTATTAGATTATACGAACTTTAGAAGGTAATTTATTTTACAATTTTGCTACAAGTGTGACAATTTATTAAAAACATAAACAATAAATTTATTTGTTATTACAAATAAGAGACAAAAGCAAAAGAACTTAAACGGCATATGAATAAGACAAAGTAACAATGGGACACTTACAGAGAACAAAAAAAATTGTATCAATATAATTTTAAATATTATATTTAAAATTTAGCTAGAATTTTTTTGTTGTATTATTATTTACAATCGATTTACAAAGCTTTTTACAGGATTCGGATGATATACTTTCCCATCATCCTTGGGAGGTAAAACTTTGTAGTTTTTACTGTTGATATAAGGATTTTTATAATTTCTCTTTTAAGTGACTCTATATATGGTCTATTCGATTAATATCTTGTGACCGTTGTGGGATTCCAATCACATGCGGGCAATTATATAGTGACCAACACCTAACATTACAAGCCTTATGGTTCGGGTCATTGTTTTCATGGACGTAACAATAATTCCCTTAGGACGCTTTCTATATTTTGCAATGTTAGGTTGCAGGATGCTTATGTAAACTTAGAAACAAAAGCTTTTCTCAAAACCGTAACAAATGTTTTAACAAAACGGAATAACAATGACCAAGTAGATAGAAAAAACTTTTCATAAATAAGGTAAAAAAGATTAAAGGCGCATGGGCAAGAATTTTTAATATTCAAGTAACGTAATATTTATTTACGAAAGAAAATATAATATATTTAGCTAGGAAGAACAATGATAAGTATGGATAAAACTCCTTATGGAGCTCTCTCTCAAAATAGAGGTCCGTTGTAAAACACAGCTTGGAATCAGTAATGGAATAGTGTGCAATATTAACAGCTTAACTGTGGTAACATTCATGTTGTTGATGAAATTATGGAGAAATAATACTACAATATCCTAATACTAAATATTCTACGAGCTAACCTTGCAAAATAGGCTGAGAAATTGGCCTCAGGGGATTAATGTTACGTCCACAGTAAAAACTACAATGTTTTTGCTCTCAAGGATGATGGGAAAGTATATCACACGGATCCTGTAAAAAGCTTTTTAAATCGATTCCAAATCGATTAAAAATAGTAATACAACAAAAAAACTTCCAACTAAATTTTAAATAGAATATATAAAATTAAATTAATAAAAAAGTTTTTCTCTGTATGTGTCCTATTACTTTGTTTTCAAATTCATACGCCGTTTAAGATCTTTTTCTTTTGTTTCTTATTTAAAAATTTTTTTATTTATGTTTTCAATAAATTATAACACTGGTAGCAAAGTTTTTAAATATTTTTTTATAGTTTATAAGTTGGCTAAAATATGTTGAATATAGTGTTTGTCCCATTATAACATTGAGCCACTGTACATACATACGTACATACATTAAGTGTAATTACGCTACAATACACAGTGGCATAAATGAGAAACAAACGGTTAGTCGACTCTGTTTGAAGTACTGAACCAATTTGCATTAAATAACTGCTGTTTAGAGAATAAGTTTTAAGCTATTTGAAGCAGCGCAGAAATATTCAGAGCAATTATGAATAAAATTCCGAGACATTTTTCGCGATGAACAATTTCATATAGCAAGTAATAGGGAAAACAAAAAAATTCTAATTAGAAAAGGTAAAAATTTCTCACGGAATTTTATTCATAATTACCCAGATTAATGTTACAGTTGGCTACATTCTGCTTAAAAAAATATAACTTCCGTAAATGTAAGCTGATTTTGATTCTTCTCTAAATAACAGTTTATTTCATGCAAATCTGCTCAGCACGTTAGAGGTTATCTCCTTTTTAAATTGTTTTTATTTACGTTACTATACAATGTAAAGTAATTTGTTTAAACGTATTTTTAAGAAAAGAATAGTTTTGAGTGAAGTAAACTAATAAAACTTACTGCCTGATTACTAATGTCGAAATTATTTTTTATTTCGTACATATGTATATATAAGACAAAACCAAAAAATTGTTATTATTTTCTATGTACTACACGAAATGATAAAATTATTTCGACATTAGTAGACAAGCATTTAATGCTTTTAATCCGCGTTTTGATGTTTATTTTTTACTTCTATGTACAATACTTACTGCTTCTCTTTTTCTTCTTCTTAGGTATTTCTTCTAAAATGCTTTCGTCAGACCCATCGGAACAAAAACCTGCATTTATTTTAGAACTAGTTCCAATATCCTTATCGGTAATAGTATTACAAAATTCATCCTCTTCAACATCATTATCATCAGTAATTGCACTCATTAGCATTTTGGAGACGCAAGTGATTTCAGTAACGGGAATAGACATCCTATATATATTCTTGTGGATATCCTTGTGGTGCCCCATAAAGTTAGCTAATTTGTCGACTGCTGCTTCTTCTACATTCAATAGAGATGTATATGTTGCTATATGTTTGCGTAGAGTTGTGCCTCTTAAACTCTCAGGTAACATGGCACCACATTCCATTGAAAACTGCTTTAAAAGTGGGCAAGCTCGAAAATATTCCTTTGAGAGTTTGGAAGCACTTCTCTTGCAAAATATATACTCATTTGATTTACTTATCCCTGCTCTTTCTCTGTATTTTATTATAGTGTCAATAGATGACACACACAATGGGCTCAGCAACACACTCACCGTCCTTCCCAGCTTTCCTCTGATGGTCAATCTTACAAATTGCTTCGCAAACTCTCTCGACTCTTCTGATATATCGTTTAAGATTTTTTTTTCAACGCTATCAGTTATGCTCTCTTTATTTTGATAATTAGAAAGGGTAAGTCTTTCAATTTCCCCAGCTCTTCTCCTGTTGAAAATTTGTATACATATTAGTGTGGCTTTAATTAACTCTACCCATGAATCGTAACAATAATCGACTTCTAGCACTTGGATAAGTTTAACCATTTTACTTTTTAGATATACAAATAATTTGTTAATATCTTCCTTTGATGGTAAAATAACTTTTTTGATTCTTTTCTGATTCTGCTGATCCTCACAAGCCTTTTTGTTGATAAGAGTTGGTATTTCCTCTTCCCACAAGGACAAAAAATCTTCCAAGTTCTTTTTCAAGACATCGCTCTGAACCTTTATATATTCGCTTCGCTGCTTATTTCCACATTTCTTTATTAGTGACGTTAAGTGCTGTGCTACAGCAGGTGTTTTAAACCACATAAGGCTGTTGTCCCAATTCGCCACTTTTCGCAGAGCTTTTGTGCAAGCGTCAAATAACTGCGGCTTAAAAATTTCTTTTAACAGTTCTATCTCAGGGCACAACTCTTTCATAGCAATTTTGAAACGTCCTAATAGTCGCAAATGAGAACGTATCATGTCGTGCTGATGACTCAAGGAGTATTTTTCTGTCATTTTATTACCAAATTTGATTATTAAATCATCGTACCTTATATTGTTTGTTATTTTATCATCTCTCAATACCGGAAAAATTTTAGTTTTCAAAACCTCGTTAGCTTCCTCGTGTAGGTACTGAGTCATTCTTCTGCTACTTATAAAATTTGTTCGGTCATTTTGCTTGAAGTTTCCACATTTACGCAAATGTACCCTTAACGTTTTCTTGGAGAAAAATCCTTTGCAATTTTTGCAACAAGCGTAGTCTATCACTTCATTCTTGAAATTCTTTTGTTGTTGCCTACTAACAATAAGTATTCCAGTATTTAGAGAACTTTTTGTGTTATGCATAAAATCCCCATCTTTTCTTAACTGATTTATTATATTATTACGCTCTTTGCTTCTTTTAGGCAATTTTGAAATCTCTTGTACTGCGCTTTCAGTCTTATGTCTAAGTAGCAGGTGTCTTGCGAACTTCGTTTGCATTGTTTTGCAAAAAATACAGAAATGTTTTTTGGACTTTCCACTGTAAGGAATATTTACATTCCCTATTTTTAAAGGTGAAGAAATCTCATTTATACTTTTTTCCTCTTTCTGGAGACATGTATTTATGGAGCTTTCACTGTTTATTGTTTGATTATATGTCGAATCAGGCAAATACTCAGATAAGCTTCCATTAGAAATAAATTCACTTCTCTCAGAAAGGGTGCTGACTTCGGTACTATTACAAATTATATTCGAGGGCTCACATGGTGATACGGTATTTATTATATTTTCAATACAACCTATTTGATTAACCGCCAACTTTGGTTCACTGGTTGTAAATGTGGTGGTAGACGATGATGACGAAATTTTTGAACATTTTCGAGCTATTCTGGAAGACGAGTTTTCTAATCCATCTTTACTTTGAATGACATTTAATTCTTCACTTTGCGCAAGTGTTGTATGGTAGTTAGAATGAAATGAGAAATTTTCTGAGTTTGATAAAGGTGACAAAAAACTATTTGATAAGGAATTTTGTTGCATTTTATCAGGATTAAGACCAAATGTTGGCGTTGTATGTTGATTCTGCTTTGTTTCGTATGATGTAAATGGCGATGAAACAACAGCTATAGGTTTCAAACTAGTAATAGGTCGATTTAATTGTAAGTTTATATAATCATATTTAGAATTCGGTGATATAGTTGAGCTTTTCAAGTCAATTTCGATCAAAGATTTCTTCGTAGGTGAAATTTCTTTGGGCATATTATCAATATGACCCATAACTGTTATTTTGTAGTCAGAGAGATTGTTTTGGGGTTGCTTAGGATCATCTCCTGATTTAAGCTCCCGGGGCCTGTTAAGGCGTTCATGCTCAATTTTTTCAATACTATGTTTTTTAATAAATTTAGAGGATCGTATACTTGATGTGGGCCACAAATCTGCATTGTCATAGGATTTTGCGCTTTTGAAATTTCCATATATGTTATTTGAAGAGCTAAGAAATGTTTCTTCCTTTTTTTGTTTAAAATCGAGCAGTACTTGCTTATCATCTAAAATTATATAAATTGAATCCTTTTTTTACAATAAAGCCCAATCTCAATAATGTAAGCAACATATATAATTGCCTAAAACCGCAAGAAGAGTTAAACCAACATACATACTTATACATAAATTTTACAGAAGTATTTTTTATGTATCATCGCCTAAACGGAGTTAGCGCTTAATAATAAATACATGAATGCCCAACACTCCCAAATGATATCCGAAAAATGGGAATCATATTACGTATATACGGTGGGTCACAGTGAAATCGGTCCACTTGTGACAAAGAACATTGAGAACGTCTTAAAAATCCAAACTAAATTTTGGAAAAACCTGGATTTGGATTGTCTATATTCTGTTTGTAATAAATACACCAAAAAAAGTCATTAACTTAGCCATATTGCAGACAAAATGTAATGTTTTGAAAATAAGACGAAAATGCATGACACAATGAAAATGGTCCACTTAAAAAAAGGGACATGAATGGAATGAAAGATAATAGTGCCTATTATGAGTAACATTTGATATTCGTTGGGTATCGAACATCGAATATCGAATACAAAAATGGTATTTTGAAGTGTAAATTTTTTCGAAATTTTCGTTGAATAAAGAATTTTCTATCGAAGAAAAATTTGCATTCGAGACCATAAAAGTTCAAAATTTTTCTTCGATAAAAATTAGTTAGTCAACGAAAATTTCCAAAAACTTTACAATACATAATACCATTTTTGTATTCGTTGTTAAATACTCGCGAATATCGAATGTTGCTCACAATAGGGGGCAACCCATTATTAACATTTTATTGGGCAGCCTTTCTGTAGCATTACAGATTTTAGACGCTTCTGAACAGTTTCAAAACTTTTTTTCTATACCCCGGTCTGATTTTATGCTACTCCTGCAAAACAACCTTCTTCGGATAGTTCGACCTTTCAATTTTGGTGTTTTCTTAGTTCAATTCTAGTTTCCGCTATTAGTTCGAAAACCGCCAACCACGATAAGGGGTAATAACTTTTGTCTGGAATATGGCTAAGTTAATGACTTTTTAATATATTTATGACGAACAGATAATAGATAATACAATTCAATGTTTTACTTTGGAATCTAGTTTGGATTTTTTAGACTTTTTGCGTTGTCAAAGTTCTTAGTCACAAGTCTGCCCATTTGGCTGTAAGCCACTGTACATACTTTAAAATAAAATTATTTATAACACAAAAGGAAATATTATAAAATTTAGTGTAACGATAGATACATTCATATTGTAATCAGGTTATTTAAAAAGGGGGAAATATATGAAATTTTCTTCATGAAATCGTAAAAAGTATGTAGTTTGTTACAAACAGGAATTCGTTATAAACAAGTTCGCTAAAATGAAAGCTGAGTTTCAAAAATAGCGCAAAAATACTACATTTTCAGAGTCTCACTTTAACAGTTTGTTATTTTTTTAAGAGTATGTATTAATTTTTCTTCAATTCTGCAAACAATCCTTTTTTAACGATAAGGAATAGTGCTAAGACTTGTAAGAGTGTGTATAATTTCGAACTGCGAATGAACTGCCTTAATTGCGCAAAAACAGAAAGTATAAACTTTCAAAAAAACATTAGAGGATATTCAGAAATTACGGTCACACTATATATAATTATATTTAAAAAATTATATTGTGATTTTAATCTTATAGACAAATATATGACAATTACAGGCTAGAATGCAACGTAAATATAGAAAGTGGACTTATAATACTTTTATGGGCATAAGAAATGCCTTTTTCAAAAGTTTGTAATTTTGAGCTGATGATTTAGGGTGCGATATGTAAGTACATATGTACAGTATACCGCAAAACTAAGGAGGTTTCAGCGAATTTCTGTTTGTTTTCGTAAAAATATTAGGGTAAAACCTATATATCATTTAAACTTAGCTCTGTTTTTGTAAAAAAAATTAAACTATTTCAGCACATTCCTAAAAAATTGGCTAGCAATAATTTTATTGCAACGCAAAACTAAGGACACACTTAATTTCAATTAAGAAACATGCAAATACAAATTGTGGAGAAACAAAAGCCAGTTGTATTGCGTAAATATCATCGAAGTTTAAAAAATAAGTACATATTAAAATTATCTTGGAAATAAGTTCGATTTTCACTAATGGTTATTATTTATACAGCTGAAAATTAACAATCGTTCGAAAAGTTCGGATTTTAACTTGAAATTGTCAATTCAATTGGAATTTTCTGAATTGCAATTTAAAATTCTCAATTTAATTTCAAATTCAAGTTTCTTAATTTCGTTTGAAATTTTGTCAATTTCAAATTGAAATTCTAAACAAGTCAAGTTGAAATCGAAAATATTTTAAAAGAAACTTAGAATTTCGAATTGAAATTCAGAAAATTCCAATTGAATTGAAAATTTTAAAAAACAGAAAATTGCAAATTAAATTGATAATTTCAAATTGAAATTGATAAAATTACAAATGAAATTGAGAAATTCAAGCTTGAATTGAGAAAATTCTTAATTTTTTTGGAATTTCTCCATTTCAATTTAAATTTCTCAATTCCTTTTAAAATTTTTCAATTTCAACGTTATATTCCTAATTTTATTTGCAAGATTGTTAATTTCAATTAAAATTGTGTAGGACTAAATAAAATTGCAAAAAATTAATTTTTCACTATTTCATGTTAAAATAGAGGAAATTCCAAATATTGAGAAGTTCAATAACAATAAATATATACATATGTATGTATGTATATAAAAACATACATATGTACATATATTTTTTCACTTACCACTTCTCCGAATCAATTTTGCTCCATATCGGCCTCCTCTAAATTTGACCAAAAATTGATTTCCATTTCCTTTAATCACGCTGTGTGATGGGGTTACCCAATAATCTCCCCTTTCGAATTTAACTAACGAAAACATGTTCCAGTCTGTTGAGTGTAGATACGAAGTCCACTTTCTGTTGGAAAGGAGGTTTTATCAATTCAATTTGGAGTTTTGTCAATTTCAATTCGGAATTCTTAATTTTATTTGAAATTTTTCAGATTCCAAATTGAAATTCTCAAATTGATTGGAATATTCTCAATTTCAACTTGTAATTCTCAATTTCATTTGATATTTTCTTGATTTCAACTTGATATTCCTTCCCAATCTAACTTGGAATATTGTCAATTTATTTTAAAAATTGTGAATTTCAAGTTTGAGATTTTCAAATTAAAATTGAGAAAATTTGAAATTAAATAGTTTTAAATTGAAATTTAAAAATTCCAATTGCATTGAGAATTTCGAGTAATCATGTATTCACCTGTATAAATAAGCCTTGAAGTTAATAATAAAATTATCAATATTCCAAATAAAATTGAGAAATTCAAGTTTAACCCATATACGCCCGCCGTGCCATTTTGGGAACACTTACTTATCAAGGGTGTATAGGAAAATTGTTGGCATATATTGAAAAAATTATGCATTAACAAGTACTAGAAAAACCTATGGATATAAAAAATATAGAACGAATAAAATTGATTAATTTTTAGTGCCATTATAATCTAATTAATTTGGTCAATAATACAGATGTGGAGGTAGGTTTGAGTTATCAACAATTAAATTTTCTGTATAAAATATAAATTCATAAATTCTTTTATTTTATCGAATTCGATATATACTGAGTCACAAACAATAATTTTTATTTTGATATTTTATATATGTCTGATTTTATAATCTATAAAAAAGTGCTGTGCCAATTTGGGTACAATGGCTGAAAGTATAACATTTAAATATACGCAAACACACGTATGAATTACGAAGTAAGAGTTGGACACCAGTTCAAATATTTCAAATGTTTTTCGACGAAGAAGTTTTTGAAATAATCGCTAATCTTAGCCATTTATACGCGAGTCAAAATAATCGATATAACTTAACGGTCACCGTTGCAGAGCTAAAGAATTTCTTTGGTATTCTTATTATTTCTGGATACAACAAATTGCCAAGGGGAAGCGTGTATTGGTCTTATGATGAAGATAAAGGAGTAGAAGTTGTGTCAAATTCTGTGTCCAGGAATAGGTTTAAAGAAATTAAGAGAAATTTGTTCCTTGTTGATAATAACGAAGCTTCAAAAACCACTGACAAAATGTTCAAGTTGCGCAAACTTTCATATATTCTTATCAAAAAGTTCAACCAATTTGGTATTTTTCACAAAAATATTTTTATCGATGAGTCAATGGTAAAATATTATGGCCGTCATTCAGCAAAGCAGTTTATTATAGGCAAACCCGTTCGGTTTGGATATAAAAACTGGGTTGCAGCAAGTTCTTCTGGACACTGCAGTTCAACTAACTCTGTTTCTGAGCCATTGGGTAGTAGAGTTATCAAAATGCTACTCGTTAAATTATCAACAAACCCTGCAAATCACAAAGTCTAGTTTGATAGTTTTTTACAAGTTGTGAGCTGCTAAATGATTTACGTTATTCAGGTGCGGAACAATAGGAGATAACCGTACTAAGAAATGCCCCTTGACAAATGTAAAGGAGATGATGAAAAAGCCAAGAGCACAGTATGATTATAGGTTTGATAAAAATAACGAAATATTATTGGTCCGCTGGAAGGATAACAGTATTTGCACAATGGCTACCTATCATGAATCTTATTAGACAGCAGGATTTGTTAAAAGATGGTGCTCACAAAAAAACCAAAAATTGGATATGCAGATTCCATACATGTTTCAAAATTACAACAAGGGCATGGGCGGAGTTGAATAAATAGATCAATCCATATTATTATATAGAACTGCTATTCATGGAAAAAAATGGTAGTGGGGTTTATTTACCTAGATGATAGATATGGCTAGGTCAAATGATTGGTGCTTGCATGTATGCAGTAAAAAAAAAAGCATGCACCACTTACTATTTCGACGAACAATAGCCAGATTTTACCTAAAGCAATCACCAAAAAAACGCACTAATGCTCGTCCTTCGTCATCAAATATTGAAGGCTTACAGCTAGACGGCGCCGATCACGTTCCAGAAAAGTTTCAAAATCGTGTAAGTTGTGTCATCTGCCACAACATAAGCCGTTGGGGTTGCAAAAAATGCTAGAAAGCACTGCATTGACAAAGAGTGCTTTTCGAAATTTCACTCATAAGTGGCCACTGTACCAACTTGGGTACACCCCTTTTATGTCCTGAAAATAAAATTATTTCAATTTTTTTTTGTTAGCCCTTTTTTTGTACTGCTAATTTTATATAAATAAAGAATTATTCAAAGTTTTCCTTGTCGTTTTGGTTTGGCTTTATATGGGTTAAATTGTAAAAATTCACAATTTTTTGGAATGTACATAAATATATGAAGCATACATATATTGGTATGTATGCATTTAAAATAGGAAATTAATAATTAGGAATTTTATAAATTGCTTTGCCATAAATTGCGATAATAATAAAATAATAATAATAATAAATAATAATAATAATAAAATAATAATAAAAAGACTTACTTTTAGTTAGACTTACTTAAAAAATGGTGTATGCCACCATGATGATGCTGCAGCCAATATTAAAATGTGATGCTGAAGCCAACATTGAAATATTATAAAAGCGTCAGCAGAATAACGGAATATAATTGTAAAATAAACACACCCTGCAGTGATGCCATCACAAAAAATTTGTATGGTTACTTTTGCTCTTTTCAAATAAACACAGAAGAGTAAAAGCCAACCTCATATAAAGGAACATATCACGTTTGGGGATTCACCTCTATATTGAAAACAAATTATGGTACGTGATAGAAAATTTAATTTTAAGAAGAAAAAATTTTGAGCCGAAATCCTCGGAAATGTATATTTTTGGAGTTACGGACCTAAAAATTTTAAAGATCTCTACATTTTCTTAATAGATTTTGGATTATCTGTATTAACATGGTTATCTTATGAAGGCTTATCAAAAATGATAGGTGATGGCTACATTTAAAGAAAAAAATTAACCTATTAAGATTAACTATATTTAAGCCATAAACTTCCTAAAAACGAACGTTTATTGTATTGTTTTTTAAATTTTTAATATATATATTGTATTTAAAATTAATATATCGAAAACTAAACATGAAATAATTAACTAATATAGACGATATACAATTCGCTAGATAAATATGTTATTTTGTAAACAATTTTGGTAACAAAACTCTTATGGCCTTATTCAAAAACGATTCATAAAATTATTGTATATTTATATGGGAAAACCAGTTTTAATGAACAGATTAACTTTATTAATCATTTATGAATAAGACCATTAAAATATAATACGATATGGCCAGCACACATTAATTTAATTTAGACTAGAATATTCAACTGTCATTCACACTTGCATTTGTTTGCATATGTGCCCATATATCTTTATAAATAATTAATGGCAAACTAAGAAATTTAAAAAGACAAGAAGATCGATAAAAGCGCCTATTTTTCCAAAAAGGTCACAAAATTTAAAATGTTTAGTATTAGTTTCATTTGTAAATTTTATTCTATATTTTAATGTAAATGAAAATTTTACAACAACAAAAGTAAAGTTAATCAATAAAAAACATACATTTTATACAAATAACAATTAATAGAAATTAAATATAATAACAAAATGGTGAAAGTTTCATTTAGTCTACTCTGTATGCCTAGTTGAGCAGCCAATTTTGTAATAAACTTAAAACCAGATTTTGTTGAAAAAACAGTATTTTAATCTTCAAGGATCCAAAATCCTAATATTAGTTGAGAAAAAACACTATTAGATTTCATGGTCTATAAAATACTTTGTTGTTTGATTTGTGTGAATTTCAAATATTTAGAATTTAAAAATTATCGTCAACCAAACATACTAACTAAACTCATCTTTTATATCAAACGCATCCAGGTTTGGTGTTTAATTTATTGTAGACTTTTGAGTGGCTATACTGTACTTTTTGATGTTATATACTTACTACACTTAGTTGCAAAAAGTTTTACTTTTGCAAAACTGATTACTTTTTATGTTTCCAATATATATCGACTTCTTTATATATTATGATTACATGTATACATATATATAATTATTATATGCTTTAATTTTGTATTCAATGAAGAACAACAAAACGCTTCAAATATAAAAATATATGGCAGCATCGCATTTAATGCTTTCAAATATGAAATATCTGTCAGTAACCATACACGAAAAATCGTTTACGTTTTATATGGTATTTGACAATCGAATAAGCTATGTTTATTGTGTGGATAGTAGGAAGCTTACAAGAAAACGAAGTGTTGTCAGACTTACGTTTTTTTATTTATTAATGTTTAATTTTTTAATGTAAATGTAAATTTTAAAACAACATACATATAAGTAAAGTTAATCAACTCTTCATTTTAAAAAACTCACTTTTTATATACATAAAAATTAATAGAGCTTCAATAAAATGAAAAATTGGTGAAAATTTTATCTAGGCTATTCTGTATGCCTAGTTAAGCAGACAATTTCGTAATAAACTTAACACCAGATTTTGTCGTTAAAAAAAAAGTATTTTAATATGCAAGGTTCAAAAAATTTTAATTGAAAACAAAAAACATTTGGTAGATTTCATGTTCTATAAAATATATTGTTGTTTAATTTTTGAGTTTTCAATTTTATAGTGTTACTGTCAGATTCATGTATAAACATTATCGTCAAATAAACATACTAACCAGGGACCGGAAATAAGAGTTATTTTTCAATTTTTGAAGAAATAAATCATACATAAATGAACATCGTAGAAAACTTTTAAATACACCATCATGATTTTTAGGCGAAATGCATCCAACATATTGCATGATTTTTAAATTTTTGATTTTTATTTTAACAATCAAAAATAAGTTATTTTTGATTTTTATTTTTTTAAATGAAAAATAAAAGTTATTCTTGATTTTTATATTTTTAAATAAAAAATAAAAGTTATTTTTGATTTTTATATTTTTAAATTGAAAAATAAAAGTTATTTTTGATTTTTATATTTTTATATCAATAATAAAAATCAATTCAAAGCTCTTATTTATTTGTTAATGCCGTATGTATTATAATATGCTGGTTCATTCAAATTTCTATATGAATATAATATATTATGTGACTTATCCATTAACTGTGTACTTTATTTTTTCTTTAATACGTAACAAAGATTAATAAACATATTACCTATGTCACGAATTTTGAATTGATTTTTATTATTGATATAAAAATATAAAAATCAAAAATAACTTTTATTTTTCAGTGAGAAAAAATACAAAATGTATACATTTCTATTTCAACTATTTTGCTTAAAATGAAAGTTGCATGGAAAAGTGCTGGCGTTTATTACAAAATGTAATAATGGTCTTAGTTGCAAAAATTTTTACTTTTGCAAAACTCTTTCGTTCTTATATTTTCAAGATATAACGATTTCTTTATTTATATATACATATATATAATTATTGTAAAGATTAATTTTGTATAAGATGTAGAACAACAAACCGCTTTAAATATAAAATCATATAGCAAAATCGCATTTAATGCTTTCAAATATGAAACATTATCTGTCAGTAACCATACACGAAAAATCGTTTACGTTTTATATGGTATTTGACAGTCGAATAAGCCATGTATAGTGTGACGACAGTGGGAAAAAACGCCAGACTTACGTTTACGCACTTGTTTTCTAACACATTTTTTTCAAGCGTTATTAATTATTCAACATTTCTTAATATTATTTAATAATATAATTATTAAAAATTTTTTAATACGTTTTATTAATATCCAATTATATATAAAACAACTGTTTACCTAATTAATGATTGATCCAATATCTTTAACCATTATAATAATTTGATAATTTATATTAAATGATTAAATGTTTCACATAAATACACACATATGTATATAGTAATGAATTATAGTAAATATTTTTACAAACTTCTCGGTTGAATGCATATGCCCTATTTACAAGATATGCTTAGTAATATTCTTTAAAGGAGAAATATCTTAGAAAACAAAATTGTTTAGTTTCGTTTACCGACGAACGTCCAAATTGAAATTAAACTAGATTTAAGCCAAAATATTAAGTACTAAAAACCTAACAGTCCATAGTTTTCGAGGTATATAGCTCTGAACTTTTAGCAAATTGATTTAATTTCTAGCAATTTGTGTAATAATTTTTTGATTGACAACATTTTTTATCATATGCTAGAAATGGTGATGTATAGCTTTGCTTTTAATGTTTTGCATGATCCCCATTAACTATGTATATTTGTCTCTCTTCGTCCAACTTATTCAAATACCTTTTCAAACGTCACAAGTGATTATTCTGTGGTAAAATGAGGGTGGGTTTCCAGTGATGACAACACATAAAAAGTTCAATAAAAAAAATGTTTTATATAATTTGCATATAGGCGGAAGTTTTAACAATATATAAACTATTAATTAAAATAAATTATTGTACATATCTCTATATGTATATATAAATAAATCTGTGTTTTTGTTTCTTCATTATAGGAAAATCCCAAGGTTTTGTCCTTAAATGCCCAGGTTTTGTCTTTAAATTTTGTAACCGGTTACCGACGTTCTGCGAATGATAATATATTAATAGAAAATCGTTATTCAGGTAGGAGATATTTGTAAGTAAACAAGTAAGATTGTTATATTCGGCAGTGCGAATCTTTTATACCCTTCACCAACGTGTGTTTCATTTATACATTTTATTGTTCCAATAAATACTCAGGCAAAGCAAAGCCTACCAAATTTCCACTAAAAAACAAAAGCATACGCTTTTTATTTCAACTAGCAACAAGCACACACCACCAACAATAACAACAATAACAAAAATCCAAAGAAAAACAAATAAATCTATAATTTTAAAGCAAAGAACACATTTGGATTACAATTCTCTAGTATAATTTTATTCAACACTAATACTTCTATGTGTGAAGCACACAGTTTAAACTGTATATATATTGTTTAAAATGAATAAAATTATCTAAGCTATTAATGAGCCCATATTGTTGATTTTTGTATACAAAATACTACGAATAAATTGCTATCATCAGTTTAAAATTCAAGACAGTAGATAAACTGGGACTTAGGAAAACTTCGCTTACTTTCTTGAAGAAAAAGAAACAAACTTATAAGAAAAACGGACAAACTTATATATATCCTTTCCACTTAAGGTGAGTGGTATAAAAACTTCAAGCTTATAGTACACTTATGTACAAGAATACAGATATGCTATGATCTAACGGATCACATTCGGAAATAAACATTTATATACACTTACGAACGACATACATCTTATATGCAATATATGGACTTAAAAATTTTTATATGAACGAGTCCCTCATTACTAAAACAACCTCATAACTAAAAAGAATGTAAAGATATGAAAAAATTTCTGTAAATATATATTTTATATTTTTGAAAGTTTATTTTTCTATTAAATTGCATCTTAATTAAAAACGTTGAAATAATTTACTGCGAAACTAGGTATTTGGAGTTATGAGGTGGTCTGAATAAATGAGTGATATGTATAAAAGATTTTTGGTTATTATTTTTTGAAAGCTGATTTAATCTCGTTTTTTTATTAAAAATTTTGTATTAAAACATAATACATAATTAACATATAATTATCTAGACAAATTAATGTTTTTATAACAATTCACAACAAGATTGTATTGAAATATATGATTAATTCACAAAGTTGTATTACTACAGTTTGAGGTCTCATTGTACCAATAATTAAAAACGCTTTTAATCAACAATAATGTTAGCTTCACTCACATAAACTAGTGCTAAAGTTCGTAGCCAAAAGTAAAAAAACATGACGCCGGCAATGAAAAGACTGAAACATATGAATCATCTGGCAACATAAATTTTTATTGATATACTGTACATAAACTAGAACTAGACTCGACAACTTTGTAAACATGCATAAAGTTTGTGTGAAAGGGAGAGCAAATCTAGTTGTTTTTATATAGATATCTCTTCACACAAACTTTATGCACGTTATACAGTTTATGCAAAATATGATTCGGACCCTTTTTATACGTCAAAGTTGGGTATTCTGTGTATATTCTGTGATACTGTATACTTTGTAGACATGTACCGATACTATGCGCAAGGTAAAACAATGTCTTCAAACTATGCGCAATACAGTATATTTTATTTTTCTTCCATTTTGTTAAAAACTAATGAACAAAATCGGCATATATATGAATATTTCGACCCATTTTATAATAAAACATCCTAAAAAGTGAAAACTTTTTGTGTCCCCAAATTATACGCTGTGCATACATATATATATATATATATATATATACATATATATATATATATATATATATATATAATATATGTATAAGAACAATTAATATAATTATATATATAAACCGAAAACGTGTTTTATTTAAATGAAAATATATATATATATATATATATATATATATATATATATATATATATATATATATATATATATATACATATATATATATATATATATATATATATTTATGTATTTGTTGTAATTCATATGCAATATTGAAATTCTCATATTGTATTTGTTTTACGTGGCATAAACATACGAGGTTGAATGTTATCAAACTGCTTAAACTTCACTGACGATTTGGTTTTAGCAACCAATGAAATGTCGGCATATGAAAAGTTAAAGCCACAACAAACATTTTTTCAATGCATTTTGCAAAAAAACTAATTATTTCTAACGATTGGTCGGGATATTCTCCCGAATAATAAATTTCAATATTAGGTATATATATATATATATATATATATATATATATATATATATATATATATATATATATATGTATATATATATCTACTTATATATATATATATATATATATATATATATATATATATATATATATATATATATATATATATATATATATATATATATATATATATATATATATATATATATATATATATATATATATATATATATATATATATATACATATTTATTCATTCATAATATGTAATATTTAGCCGGATAGGCCAAAAATAAAGTATTACATAAGTAAAATTCAATACCTGAAGTTATAATCTAAGCAAAAAGCATACATACTTATGTACATATTTACAATATATGCAAACGTTTATATTCATATTTATATTATTGCTAACCTGGAAATGAATTTGAAAGAAAAAGAAACCAATTCATGCAAATCAGAAGCCATTTTTTGCCTGTTTTCCTATATGTACATACATAAGTATGTATATCGCTTAATCTGGAGTTTTCATGCAATCATTTTATTCCGGCAGTATCTCTATAACTTTTTCTATTTCATGCGAAATACAAAAACATGTTTGTATTTGGGTTTATTATTTTTTTATTATATTTCATGCTAAATACAAAAGTATTTCTTAATGTTTTAACCCATCATCCTTTCTGAAGTTTTATGCAAAACTTTTCTTATATGTGCAAATAGTTATGAAAGTGAGTCAAAAGGTTTGTTTATCACGATATTGTGTAGTAAATTTTACCAATAAAATTCTAAATTAAAATGTATAGCCTAAAGACTATTACTTTACATAATTATAGTCACATATATGTACATACATATGTATTTACCTTATACACTACGATGTAAGATAATACTACATCGCTATAAACTACGGTTTATAGCGATATCACAAATATTTAAAAAAAAGGGACTTATTATTTTTTTTCCCCGGAAATTTTTGTCAGAGATTAAACTGGCATCAGTGAACAATTTGCGATCAAAAAGTATTGAATATAAGCCCTCGATATGTATATTAAGTATTATGTATGTTTTTCACCTTTATAGACTATAAAACATGTATATATGCTTAATATGGGATTATTGTTAGTTTTTAATATATTGTTACGAATTTGGAGTGAATAGTCCTATTGTAATTGCTCTAGAATATACCGCATTGTTGTTATTCTTAATTATTGAATTATTGATTCTTATTACTGAGTTGTTTATTATTTGCTGAATTGTTATGTACTGAATTGTTTACTATTTCTTATTCATTACATTGTTGTTGTTAGTCTTATTTGCTTTTTTGCTTACTCATTTTAAATGAACACATAACAGCTATACATACGTGCATACATAGTTACTTGTTTACTAGCAAAGCGACAACAAATAAGATCATGATTATTGCTGTTGTTGTTGTCTGTCGGCATTTAAATATTGGGTACGTGTATGTGTGTATGTGTGTATGGCTTGTGTTTACGTTTAATTTGAGTGTACGATAATGTAAACAACTTTAACAAACAAACATGATGATTATTCTAGAAATGATCATTAAGAGTATAAAAGCTGGCGCATCAACGTCAGCAGAGTCAGTCAGTAAAGAGTTAGAGTTAAAGTTAAACTCAGTGAGAGTCAGAGTTGAGTAGACAGACAGTGTTGAGTCTGTGATTAGTGAGTTGTTAGACTTTACCGTGATCGTGTAAAGCGTATTAAGTGGTTACTATTGCTTTTGAGCATAGTACAGTAGTATTAAATTAAATAAAGTAGTAGCTGTTAAGTACTAAAAATCAAACAAGCGTGCGTTTAATTTCATTGCAATAAAAGAACCCACGGAAAGCGTTTTTTAAAAAAGGTAAAAACGTAACAATTGGTGTCAGAAGTGGGATTGCAAAATGAAGTTCGACGAGCTTAAAGTGGAACAACTAAAACGAGAGTTGGCCAAACTGGACTTGCCCACAGTTGGTAACAAAGCAGAGCTGCAGAAAAGGCTACTGGAGGAGTTTATTCGGCTTAACCTGGATATCAATACCTATGAGTTCGAAGAAAAAGAAGAACTGGAGATGGGTACACGTTCAGCTACAAGCAACATCGACATAAACTCTATGTTTGCAGTGTTTATGCAGAAAATGGAAGAAAATTCTAAGAAAATGGACGAAAGCGCTAAGGCCAATAATGAGATGATGCAGTTTATCAATGAGGTCAAACAAAGCATTAAGGACAATAATGAAATGATATTCCAGAAAATGGAAGAAAGGATGATGCAGAAAATTGAAGAAAACTCTAAGGTGCTGGAAGCAACAAACAAAAGGCTGGATGATATCCATGACGCCGTGAATGCGAGGGTTAACACCATTGCAGATAAATTGACTGACATGGAGAGAGAAGTTCACAGCGTCAACAGAAAATTCGATGTGCTAGAAAAAGGGGTACAGGAGAAGTTTGATATGCTGGAGAATGGTGTCGATCAGAAGCTACACAGCCTGGAAGATAGGGTACGTAATCTTCAACTGCAGGAGGGGCCGATGCGGCTTATTCCGGAAGCTGCGAGTAGAACAAGAGCGCCTACCTTTGATGGCAGCACGCCTTTTAACATTTTTCAATTTCAGTTCGAAACTGTAGCCAACAGAAATGCATGGGTCGCGGAGGAGAAATGCACTGAGTTAATCTTGGCATTAAAAGGCGCTGCTGCACAAGTCCTGGAAACTGTGCCCGCTACATCAAGAAATAGCTATGAGGACATTATGGCGGCTCTGCAACGCAAGTATGGTGGAGAGCATAAGAAGGAGATACACAGAATGGAGCTAAGAGGCAGAGCACAGAGACCCAATGAAACCCTACAGGACTACGCGATGGAAATTGAGCGGTTGGTACAGCTTAGCTACCCTGGAGAAAGTCCCTCATTTTTGGATCACTTTAAAATGGAGGCATTTGTGAACGGAATTCGTGATCCTGATATCAAATTCGCTGTGTGCGCAACACAGAAGGCATCATTCGCTGAAACCGTCTCATTTGCGTTGGCCCAAGAGACAGCCCGGGTAATTTCAAGACCACAGGTGCACAAAATACGGGAGTTAGAGGTGGTTAATGAGTCAGGAGATGGATTGGTTAGTGCGATAAAGAAAGCAGTTCTGCAAGCGCTGGCCGAAAATTCAAATAAAGGGAAAGCAAAATGTTTTAACTGCGGAAAGGCAGGTCACTACCAGCGCGACTGTAGAGCCCCTAGAAAACGTACTAGGTCCGTATCCCCGCAGAGGCCGAGCAAAAGAGGAGGCCTACAACAGTCACAAACCCAAGAATCTCCGTTAAACTGAAACGAGCCGGCTTTGAGGGGCAAAAGCTGGCTCCCACAAGCGATGGCCCCACAATCTCCATATCGGTAATGCAGCAGAAAAACAGCAACTTAACTGTCGGTGGATACATCAATGGGAAGAAGCGAACCTTAACAATAGATACAGGAGCTTCGCAGTCCATAATAAGGCCTGATTTGGTACCAGGAAGGGTTGAAGCGCTGCATAACGTGAGGTTGCGTACAGCTACTGGAGAGGCCGCTACCGTCTACGGTAAGACAGAGACAAAGGTGTGTGTAGCTAACATTACCGTCAGGCATGTGTTCATTGTTGCCGATATTGTTGACGAGGTGATCATTGGTGCAGACTTCATGATAACACATGGTATAAACCTGCACATGGGCCAACAAATTATGACTTGGCGTGATATCGAGATACCGCTAGATGTTGGCTATGAGAATAAGCTCCAGGTGCTAAAACTGATTGCTGAGGAGAATCAGCGGATTCCACCACGTTCTGAAGCGCTGGTATGGGCTCGATTAGAGGGAGATTGTGCGGACAACCGATTGTGGGTAGTAGAATCAGAGGAAATAAAGAGCGACTTAATCACAGCAAAAACCCTCGTGGAAGTGCGTGCGAACAAGAAAATCCCAGTCAGAGTTCTAAATTTATCAACCAAGGAGAAGATCGTGAACCCGAAATTCTATATGGGCAGCTGTACTCCAGCAGAGGCAATCATAAATTGCGAGTCCGAGTCGAAAACTACTAGCTTGTCACCCAAAGAACGCGAAATATTTGAACAACATGTGCAGAAATGGACAACAGGGTTGCCAGCAACCGATAGAAACAAAGCGAAACAACTGCTGAAGAAGTACGCCTCCGCTTTCGCCATAAATAATAAGGGTCAAGGGAGAACGGCCATTGTGAGGCATGAAATTAATACTGGCGAAGCGAGACCCATAAAGCAAGCGCCCAGAAGTGTACCACTGGCCAAGCGGAATGAAGTTAAGGAGTTAATCAATGAAATGCAGCAGAGTGGGGTAATCGAACCGTCTACGAGCCCGTGGAGTTCACCGGTAGTTCTGGTGAAGAAGAAGGATGGTAGTACTAGATTTTGCGTTGACTACCGGAAACTAAACGATGTTACGAAAAAGGATAGTTATCCACTACCCAGGATTGACGATACCCTAGATACGCTGGCCGGAACAAAGTGGTTCTCCACATTGGACTTGCAGAGTGGTTATTGGCAAGTGGAAATTGCCAATAAGGACAAGGAGAAGACTGCCTTTAGTGCGGGTGATGGTTTATGGCAGTTTAGAGTTATGCCATTTGGACTCTGCAATGCACCAGCTACATTTGAGCGTCTGATGGAACATGTATTAAGGGGGCTCCACTGGAGGACGTGTTTAGTCTACCTTGACGATATAATCATAATGGGTAGAACTTTTGACGAGCACTTGAAAAATTTGGCGGAAGTCCTCAACCGGATATCGTCGGCTGGACTTACTCTTAGCGCGAAGAAGTGTGCATTGTTCCAGAAAGAGGTGAAATATTTGGGACATCGCGTAACTGCAGATGGTATTTCGACGGACGAAGACAAAATAAAGGCCGTAAGGGACTGGCCACGTCCACGAAATCTCCACGAATTGCGCAGTTTTCTGGGACTTTGCACATACTATAGACGATTTGTGCCAAATTTTGCCAGCGTAGCCGCCGATCTACATGAGCTGACCAAGAAGTCACGATCATACCAATGGGGAGACTTGCAGGAACGAGCTTTTCAAAAGCTGAAGGAGTTATTATGTACGGCACCAGTTCTAGCATACCCGGTTGCTGGAGGAAGATTTGTGCTAGATACCGACGCAAGTGGCTTCGGTATAGGCGGAGTACTCTCCCAAGTGGTGGATGGAGTGGAAAAAGTAATAGGCTATTATAGCCGAATACTTTCCAAGCCTGAGAGAAATTATTGCGTGACACGTCGCGAGCTTCTGGCCGTGTTAGAATGCATAAAGCATTATCACAAGTACCTGTATGGCCAAACTTTTACGTTGCGGACTGATCATTCTGCGCTTAGGTGGCTGTTGCAGTTCAAAAACCCGGAGGGACAGTTGGCGCGATGGATTGAACGACTGCAGAGCTACGATTTTATCATCGAGCATAGAAAAGGTGCAAAACACAACAACGCAGATGCCCTCTCTAGACGACCGTGCAGCCTAGAATGCAGACATTGCGTTAAGGCGGAACAGAAAGAGAGTGTAATTGACGTTCGGCTGACGCAAATAGACTCTCATGAAGACTGGCCAACAGCGCAGAAAAATGACCCGGTGCTCGGAAAAATAATGGCTGCTAAGGAGAGTGATAGCCGGCCTGCACGCAATGAAATGGCGGCTGAGGGCCCGCTTGGTAAGGCTTATTGGGCGCAATGGGACAGCTTACAGCTGTTAGACGGGTGCTTGTACCGTATATGGGAAAGTGCAGATGGCAAAACAACTTCCAACTTAATAGTTGTGCCATCAGCCAAGATACCGGAAGTCTTGAGAGAGTTCCATAATGGCCCCAGTGGAGGTCATCTTGGGGTTAACAAAACACTGGAAAAGCTGAAGCAACGTTTTTACTGGGTTGGAGCGCAACAATCAGTAGCAGACTGGATAGCAAACTGTAAGGAATGCATAGCGGCTAAGGGTCCAGTACGGAGAACTCGAGCGCACCTGCAGCAGTATAATTCGGGCGCGCCCTTTGAGCGAATAGCCATGGATGTAGCAGGCCCTTTTCCCGTCAGTTCCGCTGGTAATCGTTACGTACTTGTAGTGATGGATTATTTCAGCAAATGGCCCGAAGTATACCCCATACCAAACCAGGAAGCTCAAACTGTGGCAAATGTTTTCGTCAACAACTGGGTGTGCCGATATGGTGTTCCGATGGAGTTGCACTCCGATCAGGGTAGGAACTTTGAGTCTGCCATTTTTAAGGAAATGTGCGAGCTATATGGCATAAGAAAAACTAGGACAACGCCGCTTCATCCGCAATCTGATGGCATGGTTGAGAGATTTAACCGCACATTGGAGGAGTACCTACGGAAAGTAGTGAGCGAGCATCAGAGGGACTGGGATGAGCACATTCAAAAATTCCTTTTGGCATATCGGTCGGCTGTGCATGATTCAACATCTAGGACACCAGCGAAAATTGTGTTTGGGACGGAACTGAGATTGCCTGGTGACTTGGAATTCGGCATTAAATCTACGCCAAGGGATGAGCAGACCGGGATTGCTACGCAGGAGAGACAGCGCCTGCACGACCTGCACGAATTCGTACGTAACCGAATCCGAATGGTCAGCGATAAAATGAAGGCCAGGTACGATGGAGCTGCAAATTCTGATGGATTCCGCGAGGGACAACTGGTTCTACTATTTAACCCACAGCGGAAAAAGGGACTGTCCCCCAAACTACAAACACATTGGGATGGACCATACAAGGTGATAAAGAGATTGAACGATGTTGTGTATAGGATACAGAAACACAATAGCCCCCGCTCTACAATGAAGGTAGTACATTTGGAGCGACTAGCGAAATACGGAAGTAGTGGTTCTGTGCCTGTTCGGGACGAACAGGCTTAAGCGGGCGGCAGTGTTACGAATTTGGAGTGAATAGTCCTATTGTAATTGCTCTAGAATATACCGCATTGTTGTTATTCTTAATTATTGAATTATTGATTCTTATTACTGAGTTGTTTATTATTTGCTGAATTGTTATGTACTGAATTGTTTACTATTTCTTATTCATTACATTGTTGTTGTTAGTCTTATTTGCTTTTTTGCTTACTCATTTTAAATGAACACATAACAGCTATACATACGTGCATACATAGTTACTTGTTTACTAGCAAAGCGACAACAAATAAGATCATGATTATTGCTGTTGTTGTTGTCTGTCGGCATTTAAATATTGGGTACGTGTATGTGTGTATGTGTGTATGGCTTGTGTTTACGTTTAATTTGAGTGTACGATAATGTAAACAACTTTAACAAACAAACATGATGATTATTCTAGAAATGATCATTAAGAGTATAAAAGCTGGCGCATCAACGTCAGCAGAGTCAGTCAGTAAAGAGTTAGAGTTAAAGTTAAACTCAGTGAGAGTCAGAGTTGAGTAGACAGACAGTGTTGAGTCTGTGATTAGTGAGTTGTTAGACTTTACCGTGATCGTGTAAAGCGTATTAAGTGGTTACTATTGCTTTTGAGCATAGTACAGTAGTATTAAATTAAATAAAGTAGTAGCTGTTAAGTACTAAAAATCAAACAAGCGTGCGTTTAATTTCATTGCAATAAAAGAACCCACGGAAAGCGTTTTTTAAAAAAGGTAAAAACGTAACAATATATAAAAGTAATTATTTAGTTTTATATACATAGATATTTTTATATTTTATTGTTTGATCTTCAAAATTGTGTCGCTCATTAGTGTTAAGATTTCTTCGCATATTTTTAGGCATTTTTAGGTCGGAACAACATGGAATTGAAATTTTTTAGCTAGCAGGGTTACAATAATATGTATTTTAATACCTTTTTTCGTGTTTACATACTTTTTTAACGACACTCCTATTTTTTCCAACTGAGTGCAGGCGTCGTAGCTTTTACAAGCAGCACAGTGGCAGATGATATCGGTGTGAAGAAAACATACTTTTTGTAACATACCGCTTGTAGGGTTGCATTTTATAGGACTTCAGTACTAAATACTTTTTTTGTAAAAAGTATTGAAAAAAGGTAAGATACGACTATTTGCAACCAAAATTAATGGAGAAAAATTAATCTAACTAAAACAACTAAGTTTCTTTAATATAATGTTAAAAAAAGTTCTTTTTCACCTAGAATAGTCTTAATAAATATATTTCCATGCGTAAACAAGTTAAATAAATAAATTGGAATAAAATTTCACTTTTAATAAAAATATTCACAGTGTATGTTTCAATTTCCACTGTTCCGAAATGAGTTACTACTTAAATTTAATATGGCATCACAATAAAATTTATTCATCATGGCGGCAAACCACGCTAACATACAACTCTGTGACGTGAATTTATGTTCTTAAAGTTCTCTTTCGTGTGAAAATTTTGTTTTTAAAGCTTCTGCAGCATTTTATATTAAAAGAAGCTTAGAAAAAAGTAACAATGGCGGAATTATAAGCCCTTAGCAACAGGAACTGAGACAAAAGTGCATTGAATTTGGTATGCCCAATTTACCTGTTACTGATTCGAGTCGAAAAATTCTTACCGCGTTTAGAGGCGGTAATGTCGGGTAAACCAGCAACTGCAACACCTACAAAAACTAGCTGTCGGGAGACAATGCATGTTTCCAAACCATCGAAGGCGGCGTCATCGCCCAAAATAACTTAATAGTAATACCGTAACCAAAGCTACGAGCATTAATCGGCCTTCACGCCGTACCATAGTTATACCAGAAAGACATGTCGTTAGCACCACCACAGTTAGCGAACCAGAATACTCAGATGTTTCACCTGACCGTGTAGAACCAGAGCCAACTAGAGCTAAAACGATGTCTTCAGAAAAGCCACCTAAACTATCCCAAATTACCGGCAAATGAACCCTCTTCTAAGCCCCAGCAATTAAGTAAAACGGGCGTCGTTACAACTTCTTACGTGCAGGAAACTACTCCAGTTAATAAGATATACATACGCTGTTTATTTGATTGATGAAATTGTAGAAGAGGAGGAGTTACGAAAACCTAAAGCAATCCTAAATTTAGCTATGTGGCAGCTTTGGATAAAAACGTTACTACCCATGCACCCTTAACTACAACTCTTTGTTCCAATACACGTTACAGTTCATTGGATTCCCGTAGTTACAACAAACCCAACTACTTGTCATCAACCGATGTACGTAAAAGTTATATATCATCTTCCGGGTACAATGTTCCCAGAAGTGATACATCTATGCTCTCTTCTTGCTTTGGCTATGGATTATCCTACCGCATTACTAATATTGTGGAATTTTGAAGTTATGGAAATGATAGCCATACGTTGGCATTGTCCCTTAAAGTTGCAGCAGGCTTATACTATAATGGCTTTGGTCTTTATAAAATATTTGCCAGAATTTAGTGCCTGGGCTGTTTTAGCTGAAATCTCTATATTGGGTACTTATTATTATAATTATTTTCTTTGCTAACTTAAATGCATATTTTATTCCTTTTTTAGATTTAGTATCCGTATTAACACCAAAAGGACCCTTGCGTATTTTAGTAGAGACTGCTCAAGAAAGAAATTAACAGATTGAATTTGGTATGCCCAATTTACCTGTTACCGATTCGTTTAGAGGCGGTAATGTCGAGTAAACCAGCAACTGCAATACCTACAAAAACTAGCCGTCGGGTGACAATGGATGTCTCCAAACCAATACTCAGATGTTTCATCTGACCGTGTAGAACCAGAGCTAAAACGACGACTCCAGAAAAGCCACCTAAACTTGATCCCAAATTACCTGCAAAGAAACACTCTTCTAGCCTCCAGTAATTAAGTAAAACGGGCGTCGTCACTACTTCTTACGTGCATGAAACTACTCCAATTAATAAGATTTATGCTGTTCCTGATGAGATTGATTTGATTGATGAAATTGTAGAAGAGGTGGAGATACGAAAACCTTAAGCAATCCTACTAAATTTAGCTATGTGCCAGCTTTGGATAAAAACGTTCATTGGATTCCCGTAGTTACAACAAACGCAACTACTTGTCATCAACCGATGCACGTAAAAGTTATATATCATCTTCCGGGTACAATGTACCCAGAAGTGATACACCGTTATATGGAGTTGGGATGAATGATGATGACTACTATGACGAAGAGGATGAGTTTGTTTTGGTCGAAGAATCCCCAACTACAGAAATCGAGGCGCCTTTTCTAAGCCAATTTGGGGTCCAACAAGAATTACTCCATCCAAAAATCCGATGTTACGCAATCGGGATGTCTATTCAAGACACACTATAGATACACCATCAGGAAACATCAATCCCAGACAGATAACGATTATTCGTTTCGCAAATTTATATTGGTCATGGAGGAGAAATATCATTTGAAGCATTCTTTAATCTTAACATCTATTTTTATACTATCCATTTTTATTTATGTTTTCTTTATACAAAGTGTTTAAAATAACCCACATTAATTAAATCGTATTTTGTGTTCTTTTTCGTTTTCTTGTGAATTGAAAAGTTTTTATTTTGTGTGTTTCATATTGTTTGATAAATTTCACATTCTACCATATTTTATATAAATTTTTGATTAATAGTTTTTTTACCATGTTGTAATTTGTCGTTTTGCTAATAAAAAATATTTTTAAGTAATTTTCTTATTTAAAGAATTTTTTAAATAAAATTCATAATAAAATAAAGTTTATATGTTAAAGAAAAAAAATGTATATATATATATATATATATATATATATATATATATATATATATATATATATATATATATATATATATATATTATATATATATATAAATCGGGTATGTTCTAGAATCCGAATTCACTCGAAAGTGGATTACTTTAGCATTTTTGGTGTTCTGCAATTCACATCCCCATGTTTTTATTCGTTTTCAATTAGAATAGTAAGGGGTGGGTGAAAGTAAAACGAATCGTACTTTATTCTTATAAATGCTAACATTATTAAGAAAAATACAATTTTGGTTTTTAGTTTGAAGTGTTTTTTATTGAACTTCATCAAAAAAATTAAATTTTTCACAGAAATATTAATGCAAACAATTTTTTTTTAAACTTTGCCAAAAATTTCAATTTGGTTTTGGCAGATCTCACTTGTGTAAAAAAACATTAAAAAAATACAACAATTTTGTTTATGTTCGAAAACACAAAGTTGCCCTACATAATAAAGTTTGATATGTCAATCATTTTTGAACTAAATCTCAATGCATTTAGATCTTATTGATAAAGAAAAATGAATTTTTTTGAAGGAAATTAAAACTGATTTCATATATATAAATCTATTTAAACAATAATTATAATAATTCGAATGCATTTAGTTGTAAAATCGCAATGTAATAATCAGGCAATACTTTTTTTTAACAACAAATGGTGCCAGGACAACGTAGTCGATATGTCTATAGCCGGCAAACAGCCGCGCTGATATATAACGCCAGGCAAGCAGATCAACCAAAAGCAAATAATTTTAATTTCGTTCGTTGTCTTTTTTGAGAGTATTAAATAATTTTATTTTCATTCTATGTTTCTTTAAGAATATTAATTTTGTTTTTATTTGCGTTGAAAATTAAATGAAAAATATGAATATCTTTTTCATACTCTGTAAATTGTTTTACATCCAATTTTCACGATGATTTTTTAAGACATGTCTTTTTTTATTTCCTTTTAAAGTTGCTCCCAAAATCATGTCACATTTTCATGATGATTTTTAAAACATGTCTATTTCTTCACTGTTGTTGTAAAAAAAAACTCTTATTTGACAGCCAGAGTTGTTTTTTTTACTTTATCTTTAATTCCTTTTATTTCTTTAATTTGGGCGCCAAAAACGGAATTTAATAACTTGAGAAGTAAAGTATTTAAAAAAGTAAATTTTCTTAAAAAAAATCAAAATTGGGTGCTATACAGAAAAACCTCGAAGAAAGCAATGGAGGTAAAACTAGTTGACTAAAATAGTGAGTGGGTGAAGCAATGGCGGAAATGCTGAGTGGAGCGAGGTACATTTTAGTTTCTTATGAACGACTTCTTGGGAGATAAGTCGTCTTTTCTGAACTATATCAGAATGAGCCGAGAGACATTTAATTTCATACTCGCAAAAATCGAAGGTGATATAGTAAAACAAGATACCATCTTGAGAGAAGCGATAACTCCAGCAGAGAAACTGGTAGCCACACTCCAATACCTCGCTACTGGAGAGTCCATCAGAAGCACAAATTATAAGACGAGACTAGGGGAAACCTTTCTTTGTCGTGCAAAGAAGTATGCCAGGCAATTTGGAAACACTTTAAAAATGAATATTTAAAGGTTTTTGAGTAGGTATATACAATATGTATATGAAAAATAACTTATTTTATTGTGCCTATTCATAGAATGTATTACTTTGGTTTATTATTTTGAAATTAAAATGAAACAAGTTAAATTATTATAAGTACATTAATTGAAATAAATTCGTCTTTTATTAAAATATAACTTTAAAAAGTATATATATCATTACCTCTTGGCAGATTGTGAACAAAGAGCTAGATCGCTTGACACGGTCCATATATGTAGGATTACGTACATCATACAAGTTTCCGTGTTCCTGATATTTAGATATTAAAAGCTCCACAATTTCGTTTTTCCACATGGTTTATATTTACTTGTACTTTTTATTTATATATTAATATATGTATCTTTTATATACACACAAAAAAAAACAAGCACTTGTCGCTTTAAAACAAGAAAAATAAAGAAGAACACAGAGAAATAACCACCTTAACAGACGAATGCAAATAAAATATAATAGTAAAATTGCGAATGACAGCTAAAAGGAAGAGATGTATTTTTCTTCATTGTTGTTGTAAAAAAATCACGAAAACAGAAACCACGTTTCTTTTGCTACCCCTCTTTCTTATCTACCTAATATGCCTACAAACAAAAAAGACATGTCTTAAAGACAAGTAAAAAAATCATGGTGAAAATTGGGTGTTACTTTTGTAATTTCTTAATTTTTTTGCACCTTTTTTGCCGACCGCCGTCGATTTTTGCGTAGCTGTGGCCGTTGACATTTAGATTTTTTTTTTCGAACATAAACTTCGAACGTGGAAAAACATGCTGAATTCAGAACACCATTTTATAAATTATGGGGATTCAAAAAATTTTTCGTTTTCAATCCGAGTCGAAACCTGGAACATACCCGTATAAATATATATAAATCGCCAGTTTATAAGTAAACAAATGATACCGATAATTGACAAAAACAAAACAAAATTTTAAATTGCATATTTTTAATTAAAATTGTGAAAAAAAATTTAAAAGTTTTTCTTCAAATAAAAACAAAACATATTAAATTTAAATTTTACATAATTATATTTTCTCTTTCAAATGCAGTTTAAATAAAAATGACCAGATCGCTTCAGCATACACTAGCGGTTTGAAAACGCCAGATTTCTAGCGTTTTCGTTTGCCAGAACACCTGTTTGGCATTTTCAAATCGAAAACGCAAATTTTAAGCGATATGCGATTCTCAGAACATGGGCGATATATATATATATATATATATATATATATATATATATATATATATATACAGATATACAGATATATATATATATATATATATATATATATATATATATATATATATATATACAGATATATATATATATATATATATATATATATATATATATATGTACGTACACACACACGCACACACACACACACACACACATATATATATATATATATATATATATATATATATATATATATATATATATATATATATATATATATATATATATATATATATATATATATACATATATATATATATATGTATAAATAATTGATATTGTGTTTCCACACTACCGTTGAGATACAACATTCAGTCCGTTGTGAGTTATTTTGAATGGCTGACCCCAATAGGCCTACACCATTTTATATTATAATTAAATTATTAAACATTGTTTCCGATTTGTTGCATTTCATGCAAATCACAAACCATTTTTTGCCTGTTTTTCTATATGTACATACATGAGTATGTATATCTCTTAATCTACAATTTTCATGCAATCATTTTATTCCGGCAGTATCTCTATAACTTTTTCTATTTCATGCGAAATACAAAAACGTCTTTGTATTTGTCATCATGGGTGTATTATTTTTTTATTATATTTCATGCTAAATACAAAAGTATTTCTTAATGTTTTAACCCATCATCATTTCTCATGTTTTATGCAAAACTTTTCTTATACATATGTGCAAATAGTTATGAAAGTGAGTCAAAAGGTTTGTTTATCACGATATTGTGTAATAAATTTTACCAATAAAATTCTAAATTAAAATGTATAGCTTAAAGACTTCCTAATTTAGATATGTTATCGATTAAATAAACAAAATAAATCTAATGTGATGGATTAAATGTATTGAAACGAAAATTATATGACATATTACTTTCATAATTATATACTACGTTTATACGCACGTCTTATTTGCAAATATAACTATTTGCAAATAACTAATTCACTGTTTATACGGGAAATTGCATACAGAACTCATGTTATTATTAGTGATGCCATGTGACGAAAATATGATTGTTTGGTAAGTAAAACACAAAAAACGTTCATGAAGTGGCAACGTCTTACTTTTTATTTGCAAATAGTGTCGTTATTCACGACTTGTTAAGTGAGTTAATAAGTTACAATAAAAAAGTTATACGGCAACATTCTTCTTTTTTATTTGCAAATAAGACGTGCGTATAAACGTAGTAATAGTCACATATATGTGCATACATATGTATTTACCTTATACACTACGATGTAAGATAATACTACAAATACTATAAAAAATATTATTTGTGTTGTTAAGCAAGGTCTCACTGTATATACAAGAAAATTATATATAAAATTATATATAAAAAAACTTATATATAAAATTATAAATAAAATTTATATATATATATATATATATATATATATATATATATATATATATATATATATATATATATATATATATTAATATAGTTTTTAATATACAGTGGAACCTTGCTTAACAACACAAATAGTATTTGTGAATATAGATATTTTCACAGAACTAAAAGCGGTATCAGTTGAATTACTAACGTTAACATAATTAAATAATAATTTTTTAAGCTATACCAATCACTTTCTACGGTGAGCGAAGAATAATTTTTTTTTAATGGAATCGAGACAATATTTTGAATAATACACAAAATTAATTATACATAAGCATGATATAGTCAAAGATCTGCATAAGATACACGTATTCTGAATAACAATATCTGAAATATTATTCATAAAAATAAAATAAATTTTACGAAAGCAAATTATAGCTAAAACTCGAAATAATTACAAATAAATACGGAACAAAAACTTATATATAAACACGATGCATAAAGTTAAGGTGTCAAAGCAGCCAGGGATGTAATATTTAAAAAATACAACTATGCTTGTTCGACAATGTGCTGCCACCAGTTTCGTTAAGAACAAGTGGAATAAAACAACGTGCTAGCATACACAGAAAAAATTATATATAAGAAAAACAGTTTGAACAGACAAATCTGCTATTATAAAATTTTATGATGTTTATTCATATATAAATTGGAATTCAATGCAATCTTCTTTTTGCTTATTTTTAATTTACCTGCTTTATTAAATAATACCTGATTTTATCAGTATTATGATATGAGCATTTTCACCTAAGTAGGGGATACCCTCTAAACGGCTAAAATTCCAAAAGTGACAACTGTATGGGGGAATTTGGGGCTCTTTTAGCTTTCCAAAACAGTTTTCAAATTTAACGCACCTCTTGATTTACTGATTTTATTCACCAGCATACTTTGGTATTTTGGTATGGTCACTTTTCACCTAAGTAGAGGATACCCTCTAAACGGCTAAAATTCCAAAAGTGACAACCATATGGGGCGATTGGGGACACTTTTAGCTTTCCAAAACAGTTTTCAAATTTAACGCACCTCTTGATTTACTGATTTTATTCACCAGCATACTTTGGTATTTTGGTATGGGCACTTTTCACCTAAGTAGGGGATACCCTCTAAACGGCTAAAATTCCAAAAGTGACAACCGTATGAGGGGATTTGGGGCTCTTTTAGCTTTCCAAAACAGTTTTCAAATTTAACGCACCTCTTGATTTACTGATTTTATTCACCAGCATATTTTCTTATATATTCGGTCAATGTCTATATGTATATTAAGTATTATGTATGTTTTTCACTTTTATAGACTATAAAACATGTATATATGCTTAATATGGGATTATTGTTAGTTTTTAATATATATAAAAGTAATTATTTAGTTTTATATAGATATTTTTATATTTTATTGTTTGATCTTCAAAATTGTGTCGCTCATTAGTGTTAAGATTTCTTCACATATTTTTGGGCATTTTTGGTCGGAACAACATGGAATTGAAACTTTTTAGCTAGAAGGGTTACAATAATGTGTATTTTAATACTTTTTTTCGTGTTTACATACTTTTTTAACGACACTCCTATTTTTTCCAACTGAGAGCAAAAGTATGTTATAAACGATTTGTTTACGGTATGATTTCTTCACAGGCGTGCAGATGATTGCAATTTGCTGTGTTCTAAATTAAAAAATTTTTATAAAATAAAAATACAAATTAATAAAAGTCGAGTGCTTGTTTTAATAGCGATTGAGTTAAATAAATATAAAAAATTTACAAATATACTCTGTATATTATTATACATACATATGTACATATAATATGATGTGGCAGCTCAGTTCAATTTAGCATAAAAATGTATGTAGCTGGCAGCACAGTTCAATTTGTTCAGAACGAAAATTAATATTAAACCAATTGAAGATGAAATTATTTCGGACAAAATTTACTCTCTTTCTCTCTCAAAAAAAAAGACGTCAAACTACATATAAAAAATCGTTTGGAACGAAAATTGTGTTCAGTTCGAATGGGTGAATCCACCTGTGGTGCATAACATAAACTATTCTACGGTGCATAAACAATAATGTATTAGCTGTCACAACAGCCGCGTCTAAAATGAAAATTTTCGACGACGTCTGAAAGGTGTAACGACAATGGAGTTCCCAATGTACCGACTTCAAAGTATTGACAGTTTAAAATATCAACTTTTTTCGGTACATTTTTTCTTCTTTAAAGTAACATTTACGTTTGCACTCGTCTATTTTAGCTGATGAAATATTTCTTCTTCTTCTTAGAAACAATATTTTTTATGTTTGAATTCGTACGAATGGGAAAACAAAAACAAAATTATGGTACTTTTTTCTCAACAAATTAAGAATTGATTTAAAAAAATTTGACAATTGTAACCTCACACATACGGAAGTGAAGAATTTGGCATATAAAAAATTAAAACATATATTTAGGACCAGTTTCTTAAAAACTATTGAAATTATTATTAATTCCGCCAGAGATCTTTCGCTTTTTGAAGAATAAGCATATGTATGAATATATTTGTTAACTCTTATTCTTTCATCTCTTACGAATTTTCAGTGTTAAATAGCTCTTTAAAATTTCCAGTACTGTAAGAAATTATTATTTTTATTTAAATTTTGATTTTAGTTAAAATTCTCAACATTTCATGGATTTTGCACATGTTTTTGGAAATATTCCATCAGCTGAATTTAATTCTGCAGAGGGAATGAATGCAATAATTAATTTATTGTTCTACTATCCGCAATTAAATATAAATAAGTATGTATGTACATGCATAATAATGTACACATGCATGTATGTACATATGTATGTATATGCACAAATCCAAATAAAGCAACAACCTACTCAAAATGGTGAAATTCTCACTGCTTGTGATCTAAAATTATAATTTGTGTATAAAAGAGCATAGTTTTCATTGTCGTACTTATACTTTTGTACCATAGTATATACTTAAAAGTAAGTATGTATGTAGTACAAACATGATATTGGTCCGAATTACAGTCATCAAAAATTATACTTTAAGAGTTCTTCATATGACTTCAACTGGAAGCATTCATTTCGTCCATTATGGAAAAGAAAAACTATCCTATAAGTAGTTCAAGAGTTTGTGTTAAATTTTAACTAATTTAACTTTGATTTATGTACATATATCGATCAGCTGATACTGGATGTAAAAAATCATGTCAATTTTGTGGAGTGGATGTAGAAAGGAAAAATCATTATCATATAAGTTAACATAACGTTGTCGTACCATTTTTAATATTATTGTTAATTGATAATTAATAACAAATTTGTATTTCAATTTAATTATATTGTCATTTGTAATTTTTAATTGTTAAAAATATTTATTAATAGTTGTTTATTTTAATGTTAACATACTTTTGCCGTTCTGTTTAATGTTCATACTTGTTAAAATTCTTGTTTACAAAATTAAGTTACCTTATAATTATTTTTTGGCTTTGTCAATATTTTTCAATTAAAATATAATTATTATTGAAAATATTCTCAAACTTAAAACACGTCTTTTATTAAAGATCATATATCTGATCATAAATTCGTGTCTTAAATAACTAGCGCCCAACGTAAATTTTCTTTATCTTTTTTATTAATAAAAAATCAAAAAACAAAAATTATTTACAATCGTTATTGTTGTATAAATATTGCCGAAAATATCAATTGCAAATGGATCAAGAATTTTGAAATTTAATGGTGAATAATATAATAAGAAATATTTCTTGTGTGGTGAAAATTAAAAGCATTTAAGCCAAATCTTGTAACTACTAAAAACCCATACAAAATAAACAAAAAACTTTAAGCAAAAAAAAAAAGAACAAGAAGAAATCTATTGAACGCTCAATAAATAATTTGTGAGTTAAGAAGACGACAGATATAATATTAAAGCCATTATCAAGATATTGATGATAGAAATTCAGCATTTGAAGAGTTCAAGAATAGAAGAAAATAATTGGATTATCTTGGTCCCCAGATGACTTATTCTTCAAGGCAGAATAAACAACTGCAGCTGTGAATAAATCAGTGCAACCCAATTGCCAAATAGAAGTCTTTATGTTAAAGAATTTAGCTAAGTATTCTTATAAATTTTATATTTTATTGGTATATTAAGTTATATCTATATATATATATTTTTTTTAATCTGTCTTTTACTTACACACATATAAAATTTTACACACCAAATTTTATTTTTTGTAAAGAGTTTTGTTAAATATAAAAGGAAAAAAAATAATCATAATGAATAGAAATGAAGTTATGAGTATTGTTGAATCTACGATAGAGGTTAGTAACAAAGAAATTTTAGATCAGATTAATGACTTAACTAGGGCCATCGAACAATTAAAGCCAATTCAGGTAGAACCTTTAGTCCCTGTCACAATTAAGCCTGATGCTGCTCCAGGAAACACAAATTTGGATCTGATTAAATCGCTTCCTCAGTTTAGTGGAAATTCAGAGGAATATCCGGCATGGAGGGAATCTGCAAAATTTGCTATAAATTATTATACGAAAGGGTCAGAAACTTATTATGTTGCAATGGGTATTTTAAGAAATAAGATAGTTGGGGAAGCTAATTGCACTTTGAGTTCGTTTAACACAGTTTTCAATTTTGAAGCTATATTAGCTCGGTTAGACCAATCTTATTCTGATAAAAAACCACTATATTTGTTAGAAAATGAGCTTAGTGTTTTGCGACAAGGCAAGTTGACAATAAATGAATATTATGATAGAGTTAACAAGCATCTTACTCTGATTATAAACAAAATTCTTATGGCTAATACCGGTAAAGAAGAAGTTATTAAAGCTTTGAATGAAAGGGCAAGAGCTAACGCGCTGCGCGTATTTATTTCAGGTCTTCGTAAACCATTAAGCGATATCTGCTTTTCTGCAAACCCAACAGATTTGCCGACTGCTCTAGCGACAGCACAGGAGCTCGAACAAAATCACGAACGATACAGATTTGCAAACGCATTTGCTAGCTCCAGAAATATGCAGCAAACACTTTACCCAAATTATAACTCAGCCAAAGAAGATACGTCTCAGCGAATAGCATTCGAAAACCAAAACTTATATCAATCGCCCGTACCAATGGAAATAGATAAAAATACTTCCTACTTAAGAAAATCAATACCACTTTCAAAGGAATTAGACCCCCAGCAGCAAAGCTTGAATACAAACTTCGGTAGGCAAAAACCAATTTCATTTTGAAATAATATTAAACGTCATTATGCTAGTAATAACTCCGGCAGGTCTCCAGTTCAGAAGTTGCAAAGAATTAATTACGTCGAAAATAATGAAGAAGATGATGCGTATGAAATTGACGATTTTTCTCGTAATGGATCTGAGGGAGACGCAATTGACAACTTGAATTTTTTAGTGTAAGGTCGCTCTTGCCATATATCGTTAAGAAAACCACTAATGGTCAAGAGCTTAAACTTTTAGTTGACACAGGCACATCTAAAAATTATATTCGCAACTTAAGTTTTATTAAGGGAATTAAATCAGTTACTGAACCATTTCGAATAAAATCCATAAACGGATCAACGCTTATTAAAGAAAAATGTGAAATTCACCTGCTTAATAACAAAACAACTTTCTTTTTATTGCCATGCCTTAATTTTTTCGATGGAATTATTGGCTATGACTTTTTGAGCAAAGTTGAAGCTTTGATTGATGTAAAGTCTGGTATACTTTTTCATAAAAAAGGGAAAGAGGAAATTAACCATTTTTTGTGTAAGCATGTAAATTCAATTGAGATTGATGATGAGTGTGATTCTATAAATTTAGGCAAGGAAATCGAAAAGCTTATTCAGAGAAACGCAATTGCTTTCGCTGATCCAAATAGGGCATTGCCAGCTAATACTCAAGTCGAAGCTACCATAAATTTATCTAGAAAAGAACCAATTTATTCTCGAAGTTATCCGTATCCTATTTCGGCAACAGAATTCATAAATGAGGAAATAGAAAGCCTCTTAAAAGATGGCATAATAAGGAAATCTTCATCGCCCTACAATTCGCCAATCCACGTTGTTAACAAAAAAGGTGTGGAAACACTTGATTTAAAATCCGGTTTTCACCAAATTACTTTGGCAGAAAAAGATAGGAGTAAGACAGCCTTCAGCGTCAATAATGGAAAATATGAGTTTTGTCGCCTACCTTTTGGGCTCAGAAATGCTCCTAGTATCTTTCAACGGGCTATAGATGACATTTTGCGGGACGTAATTGGGAAAACGTGTTTTGTTTACATGGATGATGTAATAATTTTTTCGAAGAATGCAAAAAGTCATATCGTTCAAGTTGATGAAATATTGAAAAAATTATCAAATGCTGGAATGCGAATATCAACGGAAAAATCAAAATTTTTTAGAAAAGAAGTAGAGTTTCTCGGGTTTGTCGTTTCGGGGAAAGGCATCAAAACCTCGCCCGATAAAGTTCACGATATTCTGAATTTTCAAATGCCGAAGACTCTAAGGGCTTTGAGATCCTTCCTTGGTCTAGCTGAATATTACAGAAGATTTATAAAAAATTATGCCGATATAGTGAAACCGCTGACTAAATGGAAATGTTAACGCGAAAACTTCTAAAAGTATTAAAATAAATTTGTCCCAAGAAGCACTCAATGCGTTCGAAAAAGTAAAGCGAATATTAGCTTCCGAGGATGTACTGCTTCTGCATCCGGATTTTAATAAGCCATTTGAATTGACGACTGATGCTAGCTCGAACGCTATTGGAGCAGTGCTCTCACAAAATGGTAAGCCAATAACAATGATTTCACGTACACTCTCTTCGACTGAACAAAATTATGCAACAAACGAACGTGAGTTGTTATCAATTGTTTGGTCTTTGCAAAAATTACGGCATTTTCTATATGGTGTCAAGAACATTGAAATATTTACAGATCATCAGCCTTTAACATTTGCAACTTCTGATAAGAATCCAAATGCGAAAATAAAACGATGGCAGGCATTTATAGCTGATTTTACTCCAAAATTTCATTACAAACCTGGTAAAGAAAATGTTGTGGCGGACGCTTTGTCTCGCCAATATATGAACAATTTTAGTGAAACGGATTCGGAAACAGTTCATAGTGAAATATCATATTCAAGAACAATAAAATCGGTCACCGCTCCAGTGAATCAATTTACCAATCAATTAATTATTTCTAAATCTTCAGATGATAGCAAAACAACAAAAATTTTATTTCAACAATATAAAAGACATATTATAAACTATACCAGTATTCAGCAACTTTTGGTAACTCTGCAAAACAGTATAAGCCCTAGAGCAGTAAACGCAATATATTGTGATTTGAACACGTTGGCCGAAATTCAAAACGAAGTTCTTGATCACTTTCCATGAATTAAATTTATTCACACAGAGAAGATCGTAATAGATTTGACAAACAAAAATGATCAACTGGAGACATTACATTTAGAACATAACAGGGCCCATAGGTCCTTAAATGAAAATTACAAGCAAATAACGTCGGAATATTTTTTTCCTAAAATAAAGAAAATGCTTCATTCAATCATAGGAAACTGCAGAATATGTTTGGAAAACAAGTACAATAGAAAACCAGCAAAGCCAACGATCGGAGTATCGCCAATACCAGATTTCCCTGGCCAGATACTTCACGTAGACATATTTTCAACTAATGGAGTTCATTTCCTTATTTGTCTCGACAAATTTTCCAAATATGCGATTGCCCTTCCAATAGCTTCAAGAACTATAATTGATGTTAAAAATGGTTTTTTACAAATGCTTAATAGTTTTAAAAATACTAAGCTTATTGTTTCTGATAATGAAAAGTCTTTTAAATCAAATACAATTAAAAATATGCTTAGGGATTTCTTTGGGATTGATCACTTTTTTGTACCGCCTTTACATAGCGAAAGCAATGGTCAGGTTGAGAGGTTCCACTCAACATTGCTTGAGATCGCCAGATGCATTAAATCGCAATATGATGTAACCGATACTTCCGACTTGATACTTATTTCCACATACCGATACAATAATACTATACATTCTGTTACAGGGAAAAAACCCATTGATATTCTTCAATCTCCCGTTCCTGTGAGCCTAAGAAGCATAAGGGAAAGATTAATTGCTGCACAGGCAAATATTGGAATTAAGACGGACACTGATAATAGAAAATTTAATGCGGGAGATACCGTTTTTGTGCGACGAAATAGGAGGTTGGGAAATAAGTTTGATAAGGTATATTTAGAGAAGGTTGTAGAAAATGACTTAGGTACTAGAGTAATTATTGACGGCAAACAAGTTCATAAAGATAATATTAGGTAAACTGAAATTTCCATTCATTTTGATATTTTTTTCCTTTTGTTTTTGTTTTTGTTTTATTTAAAACTCCCAATATATTAAAAACGAGGACGTTTTATTTTTAAGAGGGGGAGAAGTTAACATAACGTTGTCGTACCATTTTTAATATTATTGTTAATTGATAATTAATAACAAATTTGTATTTCAATTTAATTATATTGTCATTTGTAATTTTTAATTGTTAAAAATAGTTATGAATAGTTGTTTATTTTAATGTTAACATACTTTTGCCGTTCTGTTTAATGTTCATACTTGTTAAAATTCTTGTTTACAAAATTAAGTTACCTTATACATAATTATTTTTTGGCTTTGTCAATATTTTTCAATTAAAATATAATTATTATTGAAAATATTCTCAAACTTAAAACACGTCTTTTATTAAAGATCATATATCTGATCATAAATTCGTGTCTTAAATAACTTATACATACATTATGCAAAGATAAAAGATGTCTACATTGGAAATTAAAACCGACTTTGCAAAAAAATTTTATGTCAAAGGTTCCACTTGCTTATATTTTGCATCAGATTGTATGCAAATTTCTTCTAAATTTTACTATTTGTTTTAATTTAACGCTATTATTAAGAAAAGAAGTGCCAATTATAAATAATAAAGCAAATGTTATGAAGGCAATTTTTCAAGCAAAAGTTCGGTAACATTTGCTGTTTAGTCTTTTGTTTGTTTTTTTTTCCAACAATTAGTAAAATAGTACAAAACTTGGTTATACAAAAATTTTTGGAAAATTTTTTAAATAGTAGTATGTACTTTTATAAAAAAAATATTTATAATTTTTGAATCCTATTGATATATGTAAGTATATACTTACGTCTCCATTAACTGGCATTGTTTTTTTATACTACGATATTTAGTTATAAATATCATAGGCGAAATTATAATTTGCGGTGTAGAATTTTTTTTTTTTTTGAAGCAACTCAAAGAAGAAATGGTGAAAAAGATTAACCGCCAAGATACTGGAGTCACTATAAAACCTTTTTCAAAGTTTTTATGCAGACGAAATTGTTAAATTTTCTTAATCATTTCGTACATGAGCCAAACTAAAGCAAATATGTACATACATATGTTTTCAACGGAAAAGAGCGCAAATAAAGCAATCTGCGTTGTAATCATAAAATTGCAAACAAAACAAAAGTAGAAACGTATTTTTTGAGTGCTACTCAAAAAACTGCAAGGGTACTTGGCTTGTCTGCATAAGTCCACAAAGGCATCGTTCATGATTCATTTACGATTAAATATTTGAAACTGGAAATCTGGGGTGTCATTTGAAAACGGTTTTTATTTTAGGTATATTTTTATTCTTTCTTCGCATAATATTCTTGTATTTTTTTTATTTTGTTTTTCATCTTATTACTACAGTAGCCTAAATACCCTCCAGGAGCACGGATTATACATCGTGTCTTGATGGCTTGGTGTTGTGCTTCTTGGAGTATAGGGTTATCAGGTTTTCGGACATATGTAGGTCTTTTTGCTAATAACCCCTAAAAACTTGTGTGTTGCTACCCAATCCCTGAATTAACAGCGTAACGGGCGCGCATGCAAGTAAATTAAAGGTAAAAGTGGGTTCGCTCGCTTGTCCGGATGTGTAATATGGTCTGTCCAGACCTTGACCTTTGGCCAGTTACCGATAGAACTTAATATGTTATTACCCACTCCCTGAAGTAGCACCTGGGTAGAGGTGCTATCGATACCTCAGGTTTGCACATGACCTAAAATCGGAGTTGTTTTCAACACAAGGCCGACCAGGGATCCTATCTGGCACCACGGAAACCAGTAGCCCTTAGGACTTGTCCTACACTGGTGAGGCTCCTTCGGGGATCACATGGTGGCTGTGGTTAAAACCCAAAGATACGCGGGATGAGCTATGGGACGGATGAGTGTGTCTGCAATATGGTGCTAGTGATCCTGTATATGCTCTCTTCAGGCCATATATCTCTCATATGTGCTGGTGCTATTCGACAGGGCTGCCCTGATGGTTGTGGTTGATGAGTGGTCCATTTGATAGGGGGACTTCTTGCTGCTGGGCCGTTGGCGTGGTAAAGTGCTCCAGCACTTTAGCAAGGTGCCTGCACATGGTTCTGCAGCCTGTACGGAATTTGCTACCATGTCGTCCCTATCAGGGACACATGTGGATCCTCGCCCCATGTGTGCCTCTGGAAGGGACGACGGGGCGGTGGTGAGCGGCTTTATTCACCCAGTGCAAGGAGCACCTTCAGGTTGGGTCTGACGTAAATCTTTGACATATTTGTAGCCCAAATAAGCGCAATAAAAACAAAAAACCTCACAAACCATATTTTTAATCTCTCAGTAAATATATATATATATATATATATATATATATATATATATATATATATATATATATATATATATATATATATATATATATATATACATATATATATATATATATATATATATATATATATATATATATATATATATATATATATATATTCATTCCTGTAGTTCCATGGTGGAACAAAGGGCCATATATATATATATACTTATATATATATATTTAACAGTGTGCGATCGATGACATTAACTGGAAAAAACTATATAAATCAAATGGCCACCTCTCGAGTTGTTAACTATCAAAACGCTAGATTTGTTATGGTAAATGCGAGATTTAAAAAAAAATCATGCTGTTAGGGAGATCACTTGATCTTAAAATTGGTGTTTTAAAATCTTACTCCTTGCGCGATCTGTATGACCGGTTGCTCTGTCCTGTTCAAACCAACAATGAGCGAGCGCCATTGTAGCAACGGGCGGCGGAAAGACTTATTTAGCTTCTGCTTGTAACGAAAACCATTTACAGTTACGGTTCTGTCATCATTATCCCCAAAAAAATGAGGGCCAATCACTTTTTCTCTGCAAGTGCCGCACCAAGCAATCACTTTAATGGGACGTAATGCATGAAGATCATGCATTTTATCCATGATGCTTTATTTTCATGTTAGTACCGAATGGAACTAAGATGAACAATTTAGAAGGGTAAGTAAATGTTTTAGGAAAATATTAATCTTTATCGTGAATAAAAGGGCAACATAATTTTCTTATGAACAAAATATGGTGAAGGTAGCATTTGAAAAAAAAATATATTCATGATAAGGGTTGTTATTTTCAACTATTAAAAGTAACTAGTGTTCGCCTAGTGGATGAAATTCAACCATTATTGCAATAATACAAAACCGTTCAGATAAAATGTCATATTTTTCTTCATTTCTAATAAAATGTATTACCGTACTTAATCCATTCTTTAATAGTTGTATCTATTAATGTGAGCTTTCTAAATAAATAATAGAAACGGTTTTGATGTTCATTTAAGAAACATAAATTTATTGCCTATATTAAAAATATTGAATTTTTTTGATTAATTGAAGAAAAACTAAAAGTAAAAAAAATTCATTTTATTCAAAATATTTAAAGTAGTTGTACGACTGGCATCTTTATCTAAGGAAAATTTCTTTATATACAATATTCTTCGTAAAAACTCTATTGTCATTGAGTATGTTTCCTTGACCATTTTTATTTGAAATATGAAATTTTCGGCCATCGAATGAACGAACTCTACTCGCAGCTACATATAATTATCCATGAGCAAATACAGGTAGTCTCAAAAGGACACCTATCTTTTCAAATGTTTGCCCCTGTGACTTGTTAATGGTCATAGCAAATGCGGGTATAATTGGAAATTGTGTCCGCTGAAATTTAAATGGAAGAATTGTTCCAGAAAAACATTTTTCTCTCATTCGAGTTCCATTTACTATGGCTTGTGCCATGTTCAAATTACGAATCAGCATAACAATGGAATTTATTTTCAATTTCAATTTATGCGGTGGCATTCCGTTTACGTTCAGTAAATTTAAAAATTAAGAATGATATTCATTTACGTCATTGACATCATTAGAAACTTTATCAAAACTGTAATAAACCTTCTCCTCCCCTGAAAGACGATTAAGTATATCATTATTTATTGGAGCGCAGTCTTCATTGGTAGGAGCTAAAATTACGGAATTAAGAATTTGATCCGATAATATATTCTCACGAATATTACCATAGATATCAGTAATTAAACTATCAAAACAACCAATTATATGGTAATTCAATAATGTCATCACCTAACTCTGGATAATTTCTTAATTCACCATTACCAAGTTTATTTATGAAATTCGACAAATTCTACTTCTTCTGGTCCAGCTCTCGTATTTGTGTTAAGGTAACTTTGTGAAAAGAATTAAATTCCTTCCAACTAATGATGCAGTTTTCAATTAAAGTAAATCAGGTCCCGTGTGGAACAACAGGTAAAATTTGCATTAAATCGCACTTTAGTAGAATAGTTGTACCACCAAATGGTGGAATAGAATGAACAAATAAAATAAGTTTTTCCTTCTGAGTGTTTACGGAGTTGCGAAGCCAAATTTAATTTAGTTAATTTTGAGTTTTTTGTTGTATTTTTTTTTAGCAAATTAAGAGAGAAAGAGAGATCATGGCTTTATGATTGGCTAATATTCTTAACTGTTTTTAACTACAAAAATGTAGAATAAAAAATACATTCTGCACTCCTCTTATTGACAATCTATCAAACAAACAAAAATCAAGCGAATACGTTGAGTGAAATTGTTCTTAATTTTTTCCACTTGCCTATTTATATATAGATGTAGATGTACTTAGATTATTTTTAATGATTACATTTCGCGATCATACTGTACATGTTTTTCACAGGTAACGAAAAGTGTAAAAACCAATCATACAAAAGTATTTCACAAAAATAGCAAACAAACAAAATAAATTTGCTACCTATTTTTTACGAATCTATGTATGTACATATGTATATATGCAAAGCCTTAACCCATTTTGTACAGATGTTGCGTTTTCGCAACACCAACTTTAGAAGTATATAAAAATAGTTTTAGTTAAGGGATTGGACTGATTTTTGTTTTTAAAGATAGTTTAGGGCTTTTCCATTATAACATGGATTAGAAATATCAACTTTATTTTTCTTTTTACCAATCTTTTGAAGTTTTAAAAATAGTCGAAAAAAATGCTTTTGCGAGAACGTCATAATATATGGTATAAAAAAATTTTTTTTCAGTTTTGTTTTTGATTTTGTTTTCAAAAGCTTCGAAAAAAATATATAAAAAAACATTAAATTAAAATATTATGTCATATCTTTATTACACTCATTTAAAAATTGCTGTTGCGAAAACGCAACATTGGCTAATTACATGCAAATCACTTTTTTATTTTTCTTCTACCAAACAGTACGTATGTTTATGGCTTTTGCTTTAGTTATTGTATTTTATATATTTCTTGAGAAAAGGTTTCCCTTTTTTAAGATTTTCTATATTATAATTGGGTATTTATACATATTTTTATAAGATGTTTTCGAATAACATGAGCTGTTTTTTATTTTTTTTTTGTTTTTTATTTTTATTTTGTTATTAGAATCTGTTTCATGTCCGGAATATCACACTGTATATTTCGATAACTTTTTCTCATCGTACTATTTATTTTGTTTACTAAATGAAAAAAGGTTTCGTGCAACTGGGACAGTTAGATCAAATCGTTTAAGAGGTGCAAATAATATCCTTGCCACGGGCCGTTCTCTTAAAAAACATGCATATGATTATTGCGTTGAAACAAACAATAAGTTATTTGTTGCTCGATGGCAGGACAATTCAGAAGTAACCGTTGTATCAAATTTTGTTGCTGCTAGCCCTGAAATTAATACCACCTGTTATTCAAAAGTCGAAAAGAAAATGGTAAATTTTGGTTAAATTTTCTTTTTTGTAATACACATGTTAAACATTATGTATCTATAGGTTTCTGTTCCACAGCCACATCTTATAAATGATTATAATAAACATATGGGAGGTGTAGATTTACACGACAACGCTGTATCTAACTACCGCATTGCAGTTCGTGGAAAAAAGTGGTGGTGGCCACTATGGACGAATGCAATCAACAGCACTACAGTGAATGCTTGGAAGCTCCATTGCTTTATCGCTAAAGCGAAAGGTACTAGACAGCTGTCGCAAATAGATTTTAAAGTGGAATTAGCTACAAAGCTACTTCTCTATCAAGAAGAAGCAAATGATGAACGACAGGAGCATATAGTTGGTAATGAGATAAAAAACCCACAACACTTACCTCGTAGTAATGTACGTGAACACATTATATGGAAAATTCCAGACAATAAACGTAAAAGATGCGGAGAATGCCATTCGCAAACAATATACCAATGTAAAAAATGTGACATTACATTGCATCCAAAGTGCTTTGAAAGTTTTCATTTAAAATATAAAAAATAGTTATAAGCAACTTAAAGAAATTATTTTTAAATTAAATTTTCATATTTATATTATCATAATTTACTAAAAATAAAAGTTCCTTGAATTATTCTACTATATATATATATATATATATATATATATATATATATATATATATATATATATATATATATATATATATATATATATGTATATATATATATTTATATATATATATATATATATATATATATATATATATATATATATATATATATATATATATATATATATATATATATATGTTAACGCAAAAAACGTTGAATGCCCTTATTACAACAGTTAACGTTGAATGCCCTTACTGCAAGCTGTTTCACAATAATTAAATTGCTGACACAATTCCAGACAGTAAATAAGTAATCAATATTGCAAAATAAGAACAGCGCGTGTCATTTTGATTACCATGCAAATTAATATTTAGTTTTAAGTTATCATATGAATAAAATTAATTTTATAAGTCAGTTGTAATTTAAAGATGAACTAATAAAGTGGTATTTTAAAGAGTGCAAAAAAAAATAAAATTTGTTTTTTTTAAAACAAATAATTTACAAAAATATAATTGGCGCCCAACGTTAAAGGATCTCCATCCAAATAAACACCCCATAGGCTGTAACAGGAAGGAGACTCCAACAACAACAAAAAACACCCCACAGGCTGTTAACTGAAGGAAGCTTCATCTCAAAGACACCCCATAGGCTGTAGCTAGAAGAAGGCTTTTTCGAAAATCAGCACCCCACAGGCTGTAATAAATACAACCATCTGCCAAATAAGGACGTTTGGAGTGAGGAACTTGGAGTAGTGCGGTAACCCCAGTATATTTCAGAAAAGGATAAAATACCCTCTACCAGCTTCACAAGGATGATTGTAAGATTAGTCATGTAAGATATTTTTATTTAAAAGTGAAAATTTAAGAGAAAGTGAAATTGAAAAATTAAAAGTAAATTACTTAAAGCTCTTAAAGCAATAAAAATTTATTATTATCAAATTAATCAAAATTTAAATTTTAAAATAAGTGAAGTATTTGAGGCTATTAAAGCAATAAATACATATTTATTAATATTGAGAAAATCTGAACAAATTAATCAAACATTTTTAACTAAAAAAAAAAAAAAAATTTTTTTTTTGAGGCTCTCAAAGCAATAAATGTTGAGTTAATCAAACTCTTTCAACAAAAATTTATTTTTAAGAATAGCGAAGATTCGAAAGCTCGTAAAGCAATTATTCAAAATATTGATAAAGTAATCGGAAAAATATTACCAAAAGTTATTTTTAATTAAAGAGTGAACATTATTGATTAGAACTATAAAAAAAGAAGATATATATAAATAAATAAAACTGTTGCGATTCCTACGGGACCCTCCAATAGAAATAACAAAAAAAATAATAATAATAAAAGAAACCTTTTTATCAAAGAAAACTTTTTACAAAAGCTCCAATAAGAACAAAGATTTACTTTCTAAAAAAAACCATGTCAAACCCAAACAATTTGATCAGGCCTGCGGTCCTTAACAACGCAAACCTTCAAAATGCGGCACCCGTAGTTGAGGGAAATAGGGAAAATGAAGACGATAGGATATCTAGAATCTGTGCACAGCAGTGTGAACTTGCATTCAGACGATTTTTGGATCCAAATATGAACATAGGTGGTGAAGACCAAGTGATAGAAGAAAGATTCAGGAACAATTTAACTGACCTGGACAAAGTCCCTGACGTTGTCCGGAGCTTAAGGGAATTCTCCGGAAACCCTTTAGAGTTCAGCTCTTGGAAAAAGAGCGTGGACAGAATACTTATAATTTACGAAAATATGAAAGGAACACCTAAATACTATGCCATTTTAACCACTATCAGAAACAAGATTGTGGGTAGCGCAGATGCTGCGCTAGAATCTTATAATACGCCCCTAAACTGGGAAAGTATTACAAGATGTCTCGCGTTACATTATGCAGACAAAAGAGACCTTACAACATTGGAGTACCAAATGAGTACTCTTGTGCAAGGCAATAATAAGATTCAAGAATTTTACCAACAGGTATATTCTCACCTTTCTCTAATCATGAATAAAATATCCTGCATGGATATAGGAAGAGAGGCACTCGATGCACTTATGCAAACGTATCGAGATAAAGCCTTAGACACCTTTGTTAGAGGCCTTAGAGGAAATATGTCCTTACATCTGGGAATGAAGGAACCAAAGGACACTTCATCTGTGCTTAAAGATGGAAAATCAGTTTATGAGAATGCAATTTGCGAACTCACATAACCACCCCAAGCCTACCAATAATAAGCAAAACAACCGTAGTAATTATCAACAAGGATTTTTTCCGCAGTTGGCGCACATGCCACAACCTTCCTCTCACCAAAGAGCCTTTCATGTACCCGCTCCGACCTACCATAAGAACAATTTCAATCAAATGCGTCCCCAAGGGTACATAAATCCAAATTTTTCTCCACCAAGACCAACCGAACCTAAACCTCAACCAAGACCCGAACCAATGGACATAGACCCGTCTGTTAGAACCAAGGCCATTAATTATATGAATAGGCCTGCTCAAAACGATAGATTTTTTGGGAAAAGACCAAATGCACAACTATCTGAACAAAGAAGACCCCCTCCAAAAATCCAGAGAAATTTCCATATAGAAACTCAGCAAAATGAGGATTTAGACGAGCAATATTACGAACAGCAATTACTTAATTATGAAAATCAGGAAGAACTACCAACGTTAAATGAATATTTGCAAAATAAACCAGAACCTTCAGATCAATTAGAAGTTAATGACTTTGTTGATATCCATTTTTTAGACTAACTAATTCGTCCTTGCCTTATATTGAGTGCAGGACGAAAACTGGACAGATTTTAAACTTCTTAATAGACACTGGATCGAACAAGAACTATATTCAGCCAAGTCTAGTGCAGAATCCTTTACCAAATCAAGAATCGTTCTTCGCCAACTCGGTAGGAGGGCATACTAAAATTACCGAACATACTTTCATAAATCTATTCGATGATCATACTAAGAAATTAAAATTCTTCTTATTGCCAACACTTAAGTCTTTTCACGGAATTCTAGGAAATGACAGCCTTAAAGAACTGTCGGCGGTAATTTATTCAGCCGGAAATTATATGATAATAAATGGCAAACTAAAAGTAAGAATAAAACAAAAAACATCTCATTCAGTGAACAATATAGACATTAGAACAGAACACTTGACCAAAGAACAGAAAGACAACTTACAAGAAACCATTTTAAGAAACAAATCACTTTTCAGCGAACCAAATGAGAGCTTAACATATACTTCGGCTGTAGTGGCCGAAATTCATACAAAAACAAATGAACCGGTATATTCCCGTTATTATCCTTACCCGATGCATTTAAAAGAAGAGGTAGAAAAACAAATACGAGAGCTCTTGCAACAAGGGATTATTCGGCCTTCTAAATCGCCCTACAATTCCCCTATTTGGATAGTTCCAAAGAAAGCTGACGCATCTGGACAAAAGAAGTTTAGGATGGTAATTGACTACAGAAAACTAAATGAACAAACAACACCAGACCGATACCCAATTCCGGAAATAAACGACGTACTTCCGCAACTTGGTCAAAATAAGTTCTTCTCGGTCTTGGACCTTAAAAGTGGTTTCCACCAAATACCACTCAGAGAAATAGATAGGCAAAAAACAGCATTTTCAGTGAATAACGGCAAATACGAGTTTACACGACTCCCGTTTGGACTGAAAAACGCACCATCCATATTTCAACGTACCTTAGATGATATTCTGAGGGAATATATTGGAAAGATATGCTTTGTCTATATGGATGATATAATTATATTTGCAGAAAACGAAAAGAAACATTACGAAAATTTAGATACCATATTCAAAACTTTAGATCGTGCAAACATGAAAGTCCAATTGGACAAATGCGAATTTCTGAAAGAAGAAGTAGAATTTTTAGGCTTTATAATTTCAAACAAAGGAATAAAAACTAACCCAAAGAAAGTAGAGGCAATTTTGAACTTTCCAAGACCCAAAACACTTAAAGAGTTAAGATCATTTATGGGAATTTCAAATTATTATAGGCGCTTCATCAGGGACTACGCAAAAATTGCTAAGCCCCTGACAATGCTTTTGAGAGGGGAGGCAGGACGTTTGTCCAAGCACATCTCCAAAAAGATACCAATAGAACTAGGTCAGGATGCTATAGATGCCTTTAATAAACTGAAAACAGCATTAGCTTCCGAAGATGTGGTGCTGGCATACCCAAACTTCAATAAAGAGTTTTGTCTAACGACAGATGCCTCAAATTATGCTCTCGGAGCCGTCCTATCTCAAGACAATAGGCCAATCGTATTTCTGTCTAGAACACTTAGCAGAGCAGAGGAACACTACGCTACGAATGAAAAGGAGCTGCTCGCAATGTTATGGTCATTAAAGTCGCTCCGAAACTATTTATATGGGTCTCCAAAATTAAAAATTTATACCGATCACCTTCCACTCACTTATGCCCTAAATTGTAAAAATTCAAATTTCAAACTGAAAAGATGGAAGGCATTTCTTGAAGATTATAACTATGAGTTGCATTATAAACCAGGTAGTACCAATGTTGTCGCCGACGCTTTATCAAGACCTCCGCAGGAAAACTCTCAAATAAATACATTAACTGCCACTCAGCATAGCGATGAAAGCTCATCTCATCAGCTTGTACAATTTACAGACGCACCGCTCAATGCTTTTAAAAATCAAATAATAATTTCCAATCAAGAAACACAACCAGCTTATAATTTTGAAATCGTATTCCCCACTTTTCATAGGCATACCATTAATGAACCCAATATTACAGGAGATTCTCTTATTCAACTTTTAAAAAAGTGTTTGAACCCCTCCGTGACAAATTGTATAAAAACTTCTGATGACATCCTAGGAAGATTGCAGGAGATTTATAGAAATAATTTTACACAATATAGAGTAAAATATACCCGAACCATGGTAATAGATCTAAAGAACGAGGAGGAACAAGAAAGTGAAATAATAAAAGAACACAATAGAGCACACAGAAATAGTAGAGAGAATGGAATACAACTTATAACAAAATTTTATTTTCCTCAAATGCATTCTAAGATAAAAAAGATCACTAGTTTGTGTAGAGTGTGTAAAGAAAATAATTACGATAGGCACCCTAATAAAATCGCACTGCAAGAAACACCAATACCATCATATCCTGGCCAGATCATACATATAGATATTTTCATCACAGAAAAAAAAGCAATATTAACTGCCATAGACAAATTTTCCAAATTTGCGCAAACGAGAATGTTGAGGTCCCGAGCCACTGAAGATATTAAAGAACCCTTAAGAGAACTCATACTTTCTTTTGGTATACCAGAAACAATCGTTATGGATAACGAAAAATCTTTCAATTCCACAGCTATTGTTTTTATGCTAGAGAATGAATATAATATAAAGGTATTTAAGATTCCACCATATAGTAGTAGTGTGAATGGACAAATAGAAAGGTTTCATTCCACGATCACAGAATTAATGCGTTGTTTAAAAACCGAAAACTCACACAGAACATTTCCAGAATTATTGCATAGAGCGATCTATGAATACAACAATTCCGTACATTCAACCATTAAAAAAAAGCCAATAGAAACATTTTTTTTAGGTAGAGTAAGCACTAATCCGCAAGAAATAGAAAAGGTTAAACTAGATACTATCAAGAGACTTCAAGAGAAGCAGTTAGAAGACATGAATTACCATAAAAAGAGAAAAATAGTACCCAAGACTTATGAACCTGGAGAAACCATTTATGTAAAAGAAAACAAAAGATTGGGAACGAAACTTAGCAAAACGTACAGAAAGGAAATAGTTAAAGAAAATAGAAATACAACAGTCTTAACTGAAACAGGAAAAATAGTACACAAAAATAATATCAAGAACTAAAAATTTTAATTTCCAGATCATTTCTAACACTGGTTTCGGCCGAAGTAAAAATTTTGGACTATTCTAACTCACAAATAGTAACGTTGAATTCCGGACTAACAAAGTTACAGACTGGTACATTCAAATTAATCCACGTCATCGACACAAACGTATATCAGAACCTAATAGATAAACTACAAGAAACATTAAACCATGATGTTAGCTCTTCTCACCTTCTGCAACCCTTTTTAAACCACGAAGTTACAGAACTCCAATCATATCTGGACAGATTAAAACCAAGGTCAAAAAGATCCCTGGATTTCATAGGCTCTGCCTGGAAGTGGATCGCAGGGAACCCTGATCATGAAGATTTCGAAATATTAACTAAAAAAACAAACAAGGTATTAAGAAATAACAATAAACAAGCTATTATTAACAAAGTAACACTAGAAAAAATTAATGAACTCACTCATATTACAAACAAGATGATTGAAACATTTAATCATAAGAATAATTATAATAAAAGTGAAAATGTAAAAGAACAATTAATAACAGTACTAAAATATAAACTAGACAGCATTAAGGAAGAATTGATTAACATTCAACATGCCATGCATTGGGCAAAAGTAGGTGTAGTTAATTCCTTCTTATTAACCGCTGAAGAAATTGATATCGTAAAACAAATAATAAACCAAGATTCTATACCTTTTATAAACCTAGAGCAAGCATTTGAGTTTTCTGAAATAAAGATAGCGCCTAATTATGAATCTATTATTTATATATTAAGTATACCTACCACACACATAAACTCATGTAATAAAATATTAATAAGACCCATTAAGTTCGGAAAATATGTAAACAAAATAAAATATCAAAACATTCTCATATGCGATAATGTAATGTATGGTATGAAAAATGAATGCAAAGCTTATAATAATATTACAATATGCAATAGAAATAATTTGGATTATATTGAAAGTGATATGTGTCTAGCGAACCTAATTAAAAGTAAGGCAGCAAAATGCAGTTTGATAGACAATCGAAGCATCCCCACTATTGAAGAAATTACACCAGGAACAATTCTTCTGAACCAATTCAATGGAACAATTCTTATCGATACTGAATCGCAGAATCTTACGGGAACCTATGTGATACAGTTCTGCAATACCTCTGTGACAATAGCCAATAGAACTTATGATTTCTTTGAAACAACACGACTACAACCGTTACCAGCTATCTTACAAACTAAGGATTTGCACCAAAATATAGAAGAAACCCTATCATTGGAAATGGTGAAAGAGTTACGAGCAAATAACACCGAAGTAATTGATCTACTGGATGACAGAAACAAAAAGGGATTTGCAGCTAATCTTAGTCTCTCTCTAATGACGATAATATTCATTGTCATTCTGCTGGTCAAAACAAAAATACTAAAAAGAAGCAGTAAAACAGTCATTATTCCAACAACGCTGGAAGCAATCCCATCGGTACATACATCCATGCCAGAGCTATCCGACACCGGAAAACCTGGAAAACCCAGCATAACAAGAATCTCTAATATTCCATATTTTTGATCGAACGGGACGTTCGAAATTAAAAGGGGAGGTGTTAACGCAAAAAACGTTGAATGCCCTTATTACAAACAGTTAACGTTGAATGCCCTTACTGCAAGCTGTTTCACAATAATTAAATTGCTGACACACAGTAAATAAGTAATCAATATTGCAAAATAAGAACAGCGCGTGTCATTTTGATTACCATGCAAATTAATATTTAGTTTTAAGTTATCATATGAATAAAATTAATTTTATAAGTCAGTTGTAATTTAAAGATGAACTAATAAAGTGGTATTTTAAAGAGTGCAAAAAAAAAATAAAATTTGTTTTTTTTAAAACAACTAATTTACAAAAATATAATTTATATAAAAATAAATATATAAAAGACATATTTTTCAAAGTGTGATTTGCATGTAATCAGCCAACGTTGCGTTTTCGCAACAGTCCACCACGCCCATATTTGTAGACGAAAAAATTTAAAAATTTTTTTTTTCAGTTTTGAGTCGCCAATAGGTTATATATAAAAATTCATGAAGATATGTCAACGACTTCGGGTAGTGGTACAAGATGGGTTAAGACTATATACTTATGTATATGCATGTTGCTTGCCAAGCCACCTTCTTTTAAATCCATGTTTACACCACGACGCGTCGAAGAATAAATAAATATGTACGTTCTGTAAAAAACAAAACAATCGAAACTGTTTTTTCAGAAATGCATATGTATTGGTTTTGTGTTAATAATGCGGTATTATGAATGGTTGAAAAATTGTGCCGACGAAAAACCATTCCCCTCGTCTCTCTTGCATACAAAGTACGATGTTATGCCTGCATAATTGTTCTCGTGTGTTAAGGCTCAATAAGAACAACAACAATTCAGTATATTTTTTGTTGTAATTTTTTTAGCAAATTAAGAGAGAAAGAGAGATCATGGCTTTATGATTGGCTAATATTATTAACAGTTTTTAAATATCTTAGGCATAAAAATGTAAAATAAAAAATACATTCTGCACTGCTCCTATTGACAATCTATCAAACAAAAAAAATCAAGCGAATACGTTGAGTTTAAGTCAGTTAAAATTGTTCTTAATTTTTTCCACTTGCCTATTTATATATAGATTAATAAAGGAAAAATAATATCCTTAAATTTATTTCACCCAAATGCCAAATTTATTTCATGCTTAATGTAAATCAACAAGTTTTACAATCTGGTGCTTCCACCAAACGCATAATATCTATGGTCGATCACTGTCGCTCTGTCATTTAAAATATCGGCTTTTTAGATATAATAAAGGTACTCACGTCAAAGCGAAATTGCAACTTTTTTCAAAATCATTACAACAACCATATAAAAATATTGTCAGGGTTACAGAAAGTGCAAATTATCAGAGTAAAAAATGATAATCCGTGTTACTTTTTAATGCAAAGCCAAATTCACGCAAGTGAAGTAAACAAACTGAGCATCATGACACACTTTTTTCGTTTTGATAAAAATAAAGGTATTTTCTGTATATACTTATGTGCGCATTTTTTTTCCTGAGAGAGTATGTGTAACATGCGCAGGATGAAATTGTAAACTGAATACAAAATTGCTGAATTGAACGCATTAATATTATATGTATAAATCAAAAAATTTAAAACAAAAGTATTGATATTTGTAGCATGTAGGATCTTAAATTAAATTTTGCAGTTGTCACTAAAATTATTTGGGGAATTCAGAATATATTTCAGATTTACTTGGACCACTTTTATATCGAGTTTTACATCAATAATAGGAGAACAATACTTCCAATTCATATAGTGCTATCTTCGATCGCTGCCTAAAAGTACACATTTAGTTTTGCGCCCATAACACGCAATACCCTCGGTGACCACACATCAGGCTACCTGCAATCAAAAGCTGACAATAATATATATGTTATACCCCGGGAGACTTTCAGAAAAAAATTATAGATCTAGCAAACTTTCAAAAAATAAAAATATTTGAAATTGAAATTGAAAATACTTGAAATTGTTATAATTGTAATTAAACATAATGAAAATTTCGATATCAACAATGTGTGGTGAAAATTATTGTTTCATTTACGTTGTTCCTTACAAAAAGTCTGGCAGTATAATTATGAGTAGTAAGAATATATGTGGCTTCTTAAAAAATAATGAGTGTTTGACAACAACCATACAAACCAGCAAAATCTATACCAAAATATAGACAAACATCATAGACTAAATATACTGTATATTCTGTGACAAACATTAATCATAAACTAAAAAATATAAACTAATGTTAACATAATTTGGTTAATTTAATATTTCATTTTATTATTTATAAAAAAAAAGAATTGTCCTGAAGATGATACTCAATGAGTATCGAAATATCGATTATTTTTAATAAAATTGTTAAACGATAAAAGACCTCAAGCCTAAATATTAAATTAACCAAATTATTAAAAAAAGGTAAAAAATATAGATACATTACTAATGTTAATATATTTTCGAAATGAAATAAGTTATATGTATGTTGAAAAATTAATTTTTTGTGTTATTTCTTTTAATGGAAATTATATGTATGCGCATACTTTAATTCAAAAATATAACTACTACCAAAATGTGAGTTGCACGCGCCTATGTATTGGTAGGTAATATCCCTTCTTTTCTGTCCCTGGAATAAAATCTTTCATTAATGTGTAGGTTTCCACACTACCATTAAGGTACCACAATCAGTGCGTTACCAATTGTTTTTAAGGGCTGGCATCCCCAGTAGGCCTAAACCATTATATTTGTACTTAATTAATTATATAAATACATTACTACATATAAAATATTATTCACATGCTTTTTTAAACCATGCTATAGCCGCCATATACAGTGAAAACAAAAGTCTGAACAGTTGTCAGCATATTTAAAGAGCATTTTTTAATTAATATTATACGACATTGTTCGTATTTTTTAATTTTAATTTTATTGATATTTGATAGTACACATATGATCATACTTTTAAGCCAAAACAAAAAAACACATACATAAAATAATTGATTAATTATTCATCAGATGCCGGTGGCTCAGCTGCTTGCGAGCTGTTTGCTACAGGTGCCACCAATGATGTACCTATTGCCACCAATGGTTCAGCTGCTTGTGAGTTATTTGCTGCAAGTGCCACCGGTGGTGTAGCTGCTTGTGGCCCAGATGGTAGTGGACAGCTGTTACAGGCCGACAGAGCTGCAGGTGGAGGCAGTGGGAGTGGCCCATAAGGCTACTGTATTGGGCCATAGTAGGGTGTGCCATACCATGGTGGTGCATATGGTACGTGACCGTAGGGCAAAAAATGCACATATGGCTGCTACTCCTGCTGTGGATGCCACTCTTGTTGCTGATCTGCTTCCCACCCTTGCTGCCGCTGTGGCCGCCATGTCTGTTGTTGATGCATTCCCCTCTGTCGCAATTGGCTCTGCTGCAATATAAATATAGGAAATTAATAAAGTATTCGAGGTTTAAGCTACCAATGAAGTAACTGACAGCTTAGCCTACAATACCTATTAATTTTAACTTACCAAAGTCACTCTCCTCCTCCCTCTTCCGGAATAAAAGCGACGCTTCCGCTTTAATATGAGTTTAAGAACGCTCTGAAAGATAATAATTAGTGTTAGATACTATTGAAATATTTGTTTAAACTTTTGTCTTCCACTGTGTTTTTCCAATCTAGCATATAATATACAAATGTATGTACATTGTATAAGATAAACAAACATATTTATAAAGATTTTTGGAAGTCGAAAACAATATTTAATTACACACATACAGTCTGTCTTTGTCAGTCAGTCTTTGTTGAACCTTCGTAGTGAACAGACGTATTAGCGGTTTTTTTTTACGAACAAAAATACAAAAAAAATCGTAATAAGTACTGATTCGTAATAAGTATTGATTTTGTGAAATTTGCTTAACTTGCACTAATAATATTTTTCATATAATCTGAAACAACAAAAACAAAAAAAAAACCACCGCAAAAAAGTGACTGAGGAATACTCTGCATGAGTACCTCAAAAACAAACAATTGTGAAGTGAGTTCTAACGGCAGAAATGCCTATTTTACTGTGAGTTCTGATATTAATGCACACAATAAAAATAAAAAATCGGATGATAGTCTTTTTCTAACGGCAAAGCCAATTTTTCGCGAGCGATCAACTTCGCTTACTCCAATGCCAAGTAGTGATTCGGTAACATTACCATTGCCTAGTTCATCTCTATTTAAGTCAGAGCCATTATCCGCTCCGGGCTCGTGTTCATCACTTAACCAAGTTATCACTACAGACAACAGTAGTCTGAAACCTAAGGTGCCTGTCGGAATGGACAGATATATCACAGTGGTAAAGCGCGGGCGAAGCCCAAATTCTTCAAAGATCTCTTCGGTCCCCAAGATATCCAGGGATATCGACGCCGCCTCAGCTAACCGTCAAAACCGTTTCAAAATATTGCAAGTTGACAGCGACAGACCCGAAGAATCCTCGAAGAAAATCTCAAAACCACCACCAATATATCTGAGACAAAAAAATTCAAACACTCTTATTAAAAAGTTAATCTCGGTTATTGGTGAAAAGGCATTTCACATTGTCCCAATAAAACGTGGTAATATTGACGAAACAAAGATCCAAATATACGAAGAAAAAGATTTCCGTAAAATGGTTAACGAATTTGAAAAAAGTAAAACAAGTTTCTATACATTCCAGCTTAAGAGTGCTAAAGGCCTACAGATCGTATTGAAGGGCATAGATTCTTATGTTGTTCCTGAGGAAATAAAAGATGCTCTCACCCTCCAAGGATTTAAGGTTAAAAATGTCTCTAACATAATAAACAGGGAGAAGATCCCCCAACCCTTATTGCGCGTTGAACTGGAACCAAATGATATTAAACTGATGAAAAATGAGACACATCCTATTTATAATTTAAAATATCTGTTATACCGGAAAATCACAGTTGAAGAACCACACAAGCGCTCAGGACCCGTACAGTGCCATAACTGTCAAGAATATGGCCACACAAAAACTTACTGCAAATTACCTACTGTTTGTGTTGTGTGCGGTGAATTACACAGTACTGCTATTTGCAATAAGTCGAAGGACCAGAAGGAAAAAAAGTGCAGTAATTGTGGAGGTAATCACACTGCTAACTACAGAGGTTGTCCTGTATACTCCTTCGTTAAACAGGCTATGATTCAAAAGCCTAAAGTAGTCCCAGCGCAAACAGGAAATACATACTCCGCCACTTATCCTGTAATGGCCCAACCAATCTCTACACAAGTATCGTATGCTGACGCTGTGAAGATCAACTCCGTTCCCATGCAAAAAGTGTCACCACCAACTAATACAACAAATGCAAATGCAAGCTTTAATTTCAGTCGCCTTGAAAATACTATTGATAATTTGGTGCAAACTATAAACAACTTTACAACAAATATGACTAGCATGATGCAAGAAATGCTGCGAATGCAGAACACACTGCTTCAAGCATTAGTTAACAAGCCATGAACACGTTAAAGTTATGTTTCTGGAACGCAAACGGCATTCGCCAACATAGAAACGAACTTGAGCACTTCCTCACGGTGAAGAATATTGATATAATGTTGGTATCTGACACTCATTTGACTTCGAGAAGCCTATTTAAAATGAGTGGCTACACCTTATACGATACAAAGGACCCGAGAGGAAGAGCATGCGGAGGATCAGCAATTCTAATAAAGTCAAGACTCAAACACTATATTCTTGAGAACACTTGTGAAGACCATCTACAAGCAACAAATATTTGCATAGAAAATTTTTGTTCAAATCTCGTAATATCATCAGTTTACTCCCCTCCCAGATTTTCAATCAGTGAGGATCAATACGAGGATTTTTACAAAACTCTTGGACCTTGTTTCGTAGCAGCTGGGGACTACAATGCAAAACATACGTTCTGGGGATCGCGTCTTATTACACCTAGAGGTCGAGCATTGTTCAACACAATTTCAAAAATGGGTTTGGATGTCATTTCGAGCGGGGAGCCCACTTACTGGCCTACTGACATACAAAAAATTCCGGATGTTATAGATTTTGGGGTCATGAAAAATATCCCTAGGGATTTAATTCATGTTGAAGCTTCACATGATCTCTCCTCCGATCACACTCCCACGATCGTTACAATTTGTAGCCCACTAAGAAGTGACTTACCTCACCCATATGTGAAGGTGATAAATCGTGTTAACTGGCTGGGGTTCAAAAAATATCTCAGTAGTCATTGTGCGGAAAACATCAGGCTTAGAACTCCCGATGATATTGAACTTAACATTGCCAATCTTACCGAGAATATTAAAGAGGCTGCTAAACATGCCACTACCTCCCATCCGCAGACTGGGTTTAATAGAATTTATTCTGCGGATATTGAACGTCTCGTATGTGAAAAAAGAAGAGCTAGAAGGGAATGGCAACAGCACAGATCACCACAACATAAAATCAGACTTAAAGAATGCACTAAACGACTCCAAGAGTTGCTTGCATCTGAAAAATCTGCTTCTCTTAAGAACTATCTGGAAGGTCTCGATGTCACAGCAGCATCTAATTACTCCTTGTGGCGCGCTGCTAAAAAACTTAAAACACCCGTTGAGTCTAAACCACCCTTGCGCACTTCTACCGGAGGTTGGGCAAGAACCAATACTGAAAAAGGTAACATATTTGCTGAGCATTTAAAACACGTATTTACCCCAAACTCATGTACTGGTGCTGTTGATTTGCCGAGTGTAGTTGCTCTACCCCCTCGACCCATAAAGTTTAAGATGCGTGATGTGCAAAAACTAATTGCTGAAACCAACCCAAAGAAGGCCCCGGGTATTGATGGAATTAGTAACAAGATGCTGATGAATTTGCCTCGTATTGCTATTAGAATCCTGTTATTTATTTTTAATGGCATTTTACGATTGCAGTATTATCCACACAGCTGGAAACTTGCCATGGTCAAAATGATTCCAAAGGCGGGCAAAGATCTTACTAAGGCTGAGTCATATAGGCCAATAAGTTTGCTGTCAACAATTTCAAAGCTCTTCGAAAAACTGCTCATGACAAAATTGTCTCCAATTCTAGCTGATAATGGGTGCATACCGGACCATCAATTTGCGTTTAGAAGTCAGCATAGCACCATTGAACAAACTCATAGATTGGTACATTTTATAAGAAGAACATTTGAGGAAAAGAAGTATTGTTCTTCCCTCTTTATTGATGTTTCTCAAGCATTTGATAAAGTATGGCATGAGGGCCTGATTTTGAAATTGAGAAGATATCTACCAATGAACATTGTGAATCTATTGGAAAGTTACATTCTTGCCCGGAAGTTCACTGTCGTGGAAGGAGACTTCACGAGTGTGCCCGAAACTATCTCATCTGGGGTGCCACAGGGGAGTATACTGGGGCCAGTTTTGTACTTGATTTTTACCTGTGATATGCCTCTGAGCAGTAATATCTTCACTTCTACATTTGCCGATGATACAGCCTGCCTTAGTATGCATGAAAACCCTCACGAGGCATCCCGATATCTTCAGGAACATATTAACCTGTTGGAATTGTGGTTGAACTTATGGAGAATAAAAGTAAATGAACAAAAGTGTGTTCATGTCACATTTACCCTACGAAGAGATACTTGTTCCCCCATTCGAATCAACAATCAAGTTGTTCCTCAACATTCACAGGCGAAATATCTTGGTATACACCTCGACCGACGCCTCACATGGAAAAACCACATTGACTCTAAGCTGACACAAATAAAACTCAAATTGACTCAGATACATTGGCTGATTGGTAGAAATTCTACCCTCAGTCTAGATTGTAAACTTTTAATATACAAGTCGCTTTTGAAACCCATATGGTGTTACGGAATTCAGCTATGGGGCACTGCTTCAGCTTCCAATGTAGAGAGAATCCAACGAATGCAAAACAAAATTTTAAGGTTAATAACATCGGCTCCATGGTACATGAAAAATTCAATTTTACATCGTGATTTAAATATGCCACTTGTGACCGCTGAAATTGCAAAATATGCAGGCAAATATTTAACAAAACTCGAGTCCCATCCTAATCCGCTTGCTCGTAACATCTTGAACTTTCCTGGACACATCCGCTTAAAAAAGAGGGATACTACGGCTTTAGTACGCAACACTGCAGATGAAATTTTTTGAAAATATACTTGTACTTAATGCGACATTTATTTATTTTTAATTACTATCACTAAGTTTATGTCCGACACTGGTTGGGCCTAATTATTATATTTATATTTAAGATTTGAATACTTATTGTTAGTTCAGTTTAATGAAGATACAATAAAAAATTAGTGGAAAAAAAAACATACATATGAATATGTTTGTTCTTGCATATTAAACCGCTTACGGTTCTTTTTAAAATTCTTGTCTTTTTTACATTTTACTTTAAGTTAATAAAGACCGTTTTTAGTTCATTATTGTCTTTTAAACAATCCGCCAGCTTTTTATTTATTAGGTTATGGGCCCAGACACTTTTGTCTGCATATAATTGGGCTTAACAAATATTTTTTCAATTGTTTTCAATTGCGTTATTGAAGAAGTTAAAGTAATAATTTTTGCGGATATATTTGTTTTTATTGTTAAAAATAATGGACGCCGAATATGCAAAAGTTGAAAAGCTGGAGAGAGCGGATCAGTAGAACATGTGGCGTTTTCAAATTAAAGTTATACTAAATGCCAGTGATTTATTGCATTATATCACGGATGATGCTGTCATGGATGCGGTTGGTGTTTCCGAGGCTGGATGTACGGGAGGAGCAGTTGGCGGCGGTGCTGGAGGTACGGTTGATGGTACTGGATCTGCGACTGGTAGTGGTGGAACACAAGGTGGTAATGATCGTGTCCAGAAAAAAGTAAAAGATTGGTTGAGAGGTGACAGTAAGGCTCAAAAGGTAATTGTTATGACATTAGGGCAACAACCCTTAATGCATATAATGAATTGCAAAACTGCGAGCGAAATGTGGTGCAAACTGGAAAGCGTTTACGAATTCAAATCTACAGCAAATGTGCACAGATTGCAGCAAAAATTTTATAGTTTTCAGAAAGACCCCCAAGATGACATCGCTATGCACATAACTAAATTAGAAACGCTAGTGTCTTAATTAAAAGATGTTGGTGAACAAATTTCGAAAACTATGGTGATAACTAAAATTCTAATGACCCTCCCACCAAGTTTTGGCCATTTTTATAGCGCATGGGAGTCTACAGCGCCGGACCAGCAAACAATTGAGAATTTGACAGCTAGACTAATAATGGAAGAAGCAAGATTGAATTCATCCAGTGAAAATTCTAATGGAGGCGAAGCTTTTGTAGCGAAGCAGAAGAATAGAAGAAATACAAAGCCTGGAAAATGTTTCATATGTAAAAAGCCAGGGCATTGGAAAAATTCGTGTTATTTAAATAAAGCAAATAAACAAAAAGAAAATGACATAAAAGGAAATGCGTTTGTGTGCGAAAAAGAGGCTGCTATCAGTATTGATAAAGAAACTGAATGGTTTGTTGATTCAGGGGCAAGCGATCATATGACAAGTAAAAGGGAGTATTTTGTGAGATACACAGAATTTGCAACTCCAATGGAAATTCGACTGGGAGATGGTAATGTTATTAAGGCTTTGGGCAGTGGTGCTATTAACATTTTTTCGTACAATAACAACAAATGGAGTGAAAATCATTTAGCTAATGTTCTCTATGTTCCAGATATACGCTTAAACTTGTTTTCTACAACGAGAGCCTTAGAAAAAGGTTTAAAAATGTCATCTGATTATCAGCGTTGTGAATTTTCGAAAAATAATAAAACAGTTTTAGTAGGAGTTCGCACTCAAAAGTTGTTTAAATTATTAATTAAAGTAAATTTACCATCGAAACCCAATAATTTTTCTTATGTTACAGAGTCGAAACAAATGACCTTAACTGAGTGGCATTGTAGATTGGCACATCAAAATGTTGTACATTGCAGGCGTTTCTTGAAAAATAACAACATTCCATTTAAAGACGAAAAAGAAATATTTTGTGATGCTTGTGTATATGGGAAACAATGTCGCTTATCTTTCCCGAGTAGAGAAATGAAAACAACAAAAGTTGCAGAACTGGTTCATGTCGATTTATGTGGTCCTATGGAAAAAAGTTCTATTGGAAGAGCTCGTTATTTTCTTCTTATAAAAGATGATTATTCCCATTATAAAAAGGTATTCTTCTTAAAAGAAAAGAGTGAGGTATGTGGTTTTCTTCAAAAATATATTGACGATGTTAGAACTGAAACTGGTAATAGTGTGAAAGCTATTAGATCTGATAATGGAAAAGAATTCGTAAATAAATATGTCGACCTATTACTTCGCAAAAATAACGTTTTTCACCAAAAGACTGTTCCATACAACCCGGAGCAAAATGGGGCAATAGAAAGAGAAAACCGCACTGTTGTAGAAGCAGCAAGAACAGCCTTGTGTGCAAAAAATTTTGATAAAAAGTTTTGGGCTGAAGCCGTGAACTCGGTTGTATTTGTACTTAATCGAAGTGGAACTAGTACCCAAAAAGACAAAACACCCTATGAAATCTGGTATGGTAAGAAAGCTGATGTAGAAAGTTTACAAGAATTTGGTGGTGTAGTGTTCATTCATGTACCAAAGCAAAAACGACTAAAATGGGATAAAAAATCTCAGAAAGGAATTTTTGTTGGGTATGCAGAAGATTCAACTGGTTATCGAGTATATATTCCAGACACAAATAAAGTTGAGATTGCAAGAAATGTAAAATTTTGCAATATCGATAATGAGAAAGCAACAAACGAAGTTTCTGACGGTATTTGCATCCCTTTAAATGAAGATACTTTTTCAACTAAAGAAAATTGTGATGTACCCATACCAGCTAACAATTTGTCAAGGCACGAAGATGATGTTTGCTGGTGCAAACATTTATGAAATTCCGGTACAAGAAACAAACAACGAGACAAGTGAACAAAATGTTGAGAATGATTCAGCTGATAGTTCTAATGATATATTTGAAGAAGCTGATGATTCAGTAGAAATTGGTGTCGCTAAACAAAGGAGTTTTATAAGTGATCGTTTACGTAGCAAAGTAAGAAAACAGGCAGAAGAAGTAATGGAGGAAGGTCATGCTTTTGTTGCAAGTTGTCCATCAAATTATAATGAGGCAAAATTATCCAACAAATGGAAAAAGGCTATGGATGAAGAAATCAATTCGCTTAAAGAAAACAAGACGTGGGAACTAGTCGATTTACCACAAGGGTGTAAAGTAGTTAGTACGAAGTGGGTATATACAATAAAAGAAGAAACCGAAAATGAACCTGAACGTTACAAAGCAAGGCTGGTTTTGCTCGTGGATTTAATCAAGAATATGGTATTGATTACTTTGAAACTTTTAGCCCCGTAGACAAATTTACCTCCATAAGAATGATTTTGAGTATCACCGCATCAGAAAATCTAAAGCTTAAACAATTTGATATAAAAACAGCGTTTTTAAATGGATATATAAATGAAAATGTTTATGTCAAGCAACCAGAAGGCTATTCTGACAATACGAGTAGAGTTTGCAAATTATTAAAAAGCTTATATGGTTTGAAGCAAGCTTCAAGGTGCTGGAATCAGACGTTTTCAAAGCTTTTAAAAAAGTTTAATCTTCAAGAAAGCAAAGCGGATCACTGTGTTTTTATCAATAATGATGTCAGTAAACGAATAATGATAGCAATTTATATTGATGACGGCTTAATTGAAGCAAAATATGAAGAAGACATTGACGGATTTTTATCGTTTTTAAAACAAAATTTCAAAGTTAAAGTTTATGATGCTAAACACTATTTGGGCTAAGAAATACGACGTTTAAATGATGGTAGTATTCACGTGAATCAGCAACGCTGGAGACATAGAGACTAGAAGGTCAACAAGTGGTTTTATAATAATGATGGGTTCGTCCAGTATTTCATGGTCATCTCAACGACAAAAGAGTGTTTCCTTATCCACCACCGAGTCCAAATTCATCGCAAGCTGCCATGCAATAAGGGAGCTGATTTGGATTCAGCAACTTATTTCTGATTTTGTACCAGATAAAACTAGAATATGTTTATTTATAGACAATCAAAGTGCTATACGTTTAATAAAAAATCCAGAATTTCACAAACGTAGTAAGCACATCGATGTCAAATATCAATTTATAAGACAAAAATATGAAGAAAAAATGTTTGAAATTAACTATGTTTCCACTAATCACCAAATTGCTGATATTTTTACTAAACCCTTGCCTAAGGAAAAATTTATACGTTTTAGAAATTTAATGAATATTGTTAATTATGTATAGAAAATTGAATTAAATTTTTATAAAACTGAAAATTTATAAAAAACTATATATGTATAAGAAAGTTTAACAAAAGTGGGAGTATTAAAATATTTGTTTAAACTTTTGTCTTCCACTGTGTTTTTCCAATCTAGCATATAATATACAAATGTATGTACATTGTATAAGATAAACAAACATATTTATAAAGATTTTTGGAAGTCGAAAACAATATTTAATTACATACATACATATGAATATGTTTGTTCTTGCATATTAAACCGCTTACGGTTCTTTTTAAAATTCTTGTCTTTTTTACATTTTACTTTAAGTTAATAAAGACAGTTTTTAGTTCATTATTGTCTTTCAAACAATCCGCCAGCTTTTTATTTATTAGATACAAATATGCACAAACACACACAATTTAATTTTAATAAACTGAATAATTTGACAAATATTATTAAACAAAGTTTTTTTTTATTCACTGATTGTAGACTTATGACTCTAACTGTATAAGTATATTGAAACACAATTTGGCACCAAAGTGCTGAAAAACTTTAGACTTTGGTTCTTGTATAATGCTCCAAGACAATTTAAAGTTCTTTGTAGAAAACAATAAAATTATATATATGTATTTGTAAAAAATTTTTCTAAAAATTTTCCATATCGCAACCAAGTGATAGACATAATAATTTGAAACACATTCATAGATACATATTATTGAATTGCATACCGAAAAGTCTATAGCAAAATTATTTGAAAGATGAGTTTCAATCATTTGAGTTCACGGAATCTAACCGAGTACCAAACTAGGACAGAAGTGGAGGACTGTGGCAACGGACTCGGTCACTGTACGAAACGTGACAGCAGACACGGCAATCGCATTTTGGCTGGCTTAACAATATTCGCTTTCTTTAAATAAATAAATAAATTTCTCCACGAATTTCCCGTTTATTTTATTGAAATGATCTTTCTAAAAATGATCTTTCTGTTTTTAGAAAGTTCGTTTGTTGCACTTACCAGTACTTCTTTCTCCATTTTTAAAATTGAAAATGTGCGAAAGAAAACTTGCTTTTCAACAAATGGAATTGTGGAATGAAACAAAAATGTATAAATGTAGTGTTGAAAACGTCTTCAAAGTAAAATAGTGATGCCAGACTAAGAAAATATCCCATTTTGAGATATTTTTGGGCGTAGATCAAGGAGGACAAATTGTAATATATGTAACAAACAAGCAATCCAAATGAATTATAGAAATATATTTATTTCATATTTATAATATATTACACAGTTATGATATATTACGGTTCAAGTTTGAGGTAAGTACAGTATGTAGTTGTTATTTTGCTAATATTTTGGTACAAACTTCGAGCAGCATATTTTCGCTTTTCTCACAAACTTTTGGGAATTTCATCGAGATATGTATGTATGTAGTGATTTCAGAAAATATTTTGTTGCATCATAGTTATTAAAAGCAAATTGTAAGTTGAAATTGTTTGTCTTAGTCAACAATTGAAGACAAATTTAAATTAAATACTTATATAATAAATAAATAAATAATTAAATTAAATACATAGTTACAAATAAATTTTTTATAAAAGTGAAAGAAAAAAGAAAAAAATTTATAAAATCAAGAAATTTATAAAAAAATTTATAGTGATATTGTTTTTTTCTTATAAAAGTGAAAAAGAAGTGTAGGATAGTAGTATATATATATATATATATATATATATATATATATATATATATATATATATATATATATATATATATATACTAGCTGACCCGGGCAAACGTTGTTTTGCCTTCAAATTTTATTTTCACTGCAATTCTGGATTCGTTGCAAAGTCATGACGGATTGATATTTCGAAGAAGAATGAAAGGTGCACTAAATCGACATATCAATTATTGTTGAAATACCGGTATTGCGCTAATTAACGCCACTACACACTGATTAAGGACCCAACGCCGTCAGCGAAACAGCATAGGCTTATTGCGCTAATCTCTATCGGACAAAACTCAAAAAAACTAAATATTGCGCCATTTGTCGAACGAACTTCAGACTACACAGAAACACTCCTCACGCCCCATAGAGCATGTATAAAAAGTTTGGTCAAAATCGCTGCAGTAGTTTTTGAGTTTAGCGATCACGAACATACACGTAATTTTTATATATGTAGATATATATATATATATATATATATATATATATATATATATATATATATATATATATATATATATATATATATATAAGTATATATTTATATACATATATATATATATATATATATAAAAATATATATATACATATATATATATATATATATATATATATATATATATATATATATATATGAGTATTATTTATTGTTTCTATTTTTTTAAGCATAACCTTAATTTAAAATTATAAATTTCATTTAATTTAAAATTGTATATTAAAAAATTCTAATGTAGTAATTTAAAAAATTTGATTGCTAAAATCCGTGACGTTTCGGAGCTGAAGGCAATTATAGAGGACGAGCTTAGCAATGGCATGGTGACAAATAAAATTCAAGAATTGGAAATGTGCCGAAAAATGGAAGAATGATTTCACACATCGTAAGTTTTGCGCAAATGCAAAAAGTGTATAAAAATAAACTTGTATTGAAAATTTTAGATACCGCGATTTTCGCAAAGGAATGCAAAAAAAATTAAGGATGATGACGATGAAAAATCTTTAGATGTGCTTCTAAACTTAGAAGGCAATATCCCGAATGAAGTTATTTTAGAAGATAGTTTGAACATAGAAGAAATTTGCAATCCAGCAATATTCGAATATATTGCTTTATCTAAACAAACATTGGTTGGTGAAGGAGAAGTTGGAGCTCGCAATGACGAGCTAGAAGATATCGACTTCTATTTAAGTGCGGGTGAAATGTGCGCCTTAGACGCTTTAATGAGCTTGGTTGAAGGAAATGACCCAATATTAGAGGAAGCAAACAGCTTACAAAATGAAATAGTATTTATTGTACATACTTAAGAGTGCTCGTTCAATCTTAAAATCATTTTAATCTTTTAGAAATGCGAGCGCCCAATTCCGCTAACTACGAACGAAAATTGTAATTTTAATATCATGAACGAAAATGGTAATTTTAATATCAATAATAATAATGTTAACAATTATAATATATATGTACAGTGGAATCTCTCTTGAGCGGACACCGAAGGGACCATTGAAATATGTCCGTACAAGGGGGGTGTCCTGTCAAGAGAAAACTACAAATTTAAATCAACAAAAAAATTTTCTAAGATGGTTAGTTCTTGTTTATAATACTTTTATTCAAAAAATAAACAATTCATTTGGTTTAAATAACAATAAATCATTTACCTCTATATGTAATAAAATTTTAAAATGTTTTATGAGTGTGTATGTACTATGTATGTATATTATTTCAATATATAATCCTCCATTCTGGTTTGGCGTGTTTTAATCTTAATGGGATTCCTTTATTGCGTGCTGCAACAAACCATTCGTAGGACAACTGATCAATTGTCAGCCCCTCAGCATTAAAACAGCTTCTTTTCTCATTTAAATTTGCATTCTAGTGCCATTTTTTATTATCTCTTCTCTTTTCTTTATAATGTCAGAAGCTTGAGTTTTACTAATGCTAATCGCTTCGATAAATTTCTTACACTTAATTTTTCTTTATTGTACACTTCAATAGTTAATATAGCCTCTTTTTATCCATTTTCAAACGTCACACCAGCACTAATGTATACAAACCAACGATCAATATTTTGCAAACTACAATATCTATGTTATTTGGGGAAACCCCTTAATAGCGTAAGTAATGGCATAGATTACAAGATGTTGGTCAAATAGTTTTTTTTTACACCATATGTTATATGAGAGAGAAAATATTTACCATAAGCAAGCTTATTTGTAAATTATGACAATAATAAAGTCGGAACAAATAAACGAAATGTCCGTCCAGGACATTTCTCATGAGAAGTGTCCGCGTCCGCTCATGAGAAGTGTCCGTTCAACGGAAAGCGACTGCAATGCTTTCCTTATGGAGCGCTGCCGGGACCTGACAACAATGTCCGTCTAAAGGAGGTGTCCGCTTATGAGAAGTGTCCGTTAAGGGAGATGTATATATATAATAATATATACTTAATTTTTTTTAATTTCTTCCCTAAACTTATTGGGGCAAAACGAGTTAGTCATTTGTCTCCCTTCTATAAAACAAAAATACCACAGCTAACAGAATCTTTTCTACAAATTTCCAATTTTATTTCTTAAAGAAGTTTGTAACGAAATCATTGTAATATGGCTTGCCGTTATGATCATTAAATGAGTCGATAAAAATAAATTCTTTTGCTCTTGGTCTTAAAACACAAAAATTAAAATGTTTATTTCGTAGAACTGGAATAAAAATCATTTCAGACTTGAGAGACATTAGCTTATCAATCCTTTTGAAATTTATCTCTCCTATTTGGCATGGTAGGCTTAAAACGTTTCTCCAATTATCTTTAATGAATGCTAATATTGCGCAATCTAAAACAAGATTTGTCAAAAGACGACAGTTTTTCAAGGAATCCCAATCATCGTGGTCCAAAAAGTTGAAGAACCCGACTTCGAACCGTGTAAATCTTGTATATATTGATGTGAATAAGTCATTATATCGAAATAAATTAAACGGTTTTTCGTTTTTGCTCCGTGAAGGAATAGTTGGCTCACAGTAGGTGTGTTCGTTTTTTACACATCATCATCTATTGTAATAATATCTAGAACATTTTCTGTTGCTTTTAAGATCTTTCTTGTTCCATTTCTCTTCTGGTTGATCTTCTACTAAGCCAATATGTTGATACTTTGCTAATATAGAATAGTCATGATCTTGGGAAACTACTAGAGGACTTATGCCATCTTGCTGGCTGAAATCTAGCTTTATTCGTTGTGCATCTTCAACTTGAATTTCTCGAAACATATTGTACTTGTATCTAAGATCTTTCAAGGTACTTATATTGTCTTTTCGATCGATTCTTACAAAATCGCCAGGTCGCATAAATTTTTGTTTTAGGAGAATATGCTTTTGCAAGAAAAAGCTAAATTCAACTGGTGCATTACTGATATGTTTTTCTGAGGGATCTATAAAAATACCCATAATATTTGTCCATATGTGCAGAAATGGACAATATTTATTTATAATGAAGCTGCATATCTCTTCATTTTTACATTCGTTGTCTTCCCCTCTCGCTTCTGAATTTCTTATATCAGTTAGAATGTCACCATACATCTTTAAAAATATTTTTTGAAAGGACTGCGAGAAGCTATAGACTCCAAATTTTCCATTTCATCAATGTCTATGTTTGGAGTTGTAGCTTCTGTGTCATTATCATTTTCCAAAGTATTTGTTCGAAGAATATTGAAACTATTGAAACACATAGTTTTTTTTAGGAAAGAGGAGTACGGCAAATAAATGCTTAAGGTAACACTTAGAATCCTCTAATGATTTCAGATCAAATGCCAAAATTAGAACATGCTTAAGAAAATGTCGTAGAAAATTGTGTTTACCTATTCTATTATTTAAATATTTACACATAATGTGAATGTAGTATGCTTTGCACCATTTCACAATGACTTTTGGTTTCTTATAAACACTTGGATTTTCCAAATAACAATAGCAATTCATGAGATAGTCTGAAACGTTTTCCTTATTGCAAGCCTTTAAAACAGCTCCAAACAAAGCGTGACTAACATCTGTACATACTCTTTGAAAGAATGGCCATTTGAATTTATGTTCATTGCAATAAAGTTTTAATTTTTCTAAAATTGCACTGATATCATTAAGAGTGTGACGTGAAAGGATTGCGGTTACAATACGAAGAATAATGTTATGTTTTTCAATTCTTAAAACAATTTTGTATATCAAAACTCGTTTCTCTGCGCATTCTATTTGACGAATACTATGTCCAGATGCATCGAAATGAATTGTACAACAAGCATTTTTTATTCTTTATTTATTTATTTAATAATATGTCTATGGATAAATATATCCTTACAGACAGATATTCAAATGTACATTGAAATATGTAAACTTATATCAACCAAACATTGAAAATATTATACATTACAATTCATTTAACAGACTAATAATTTTACTTTTAATTAAATTAGAAGACAAAGAAAAATCTATGATTTTATAAAATTTATTAAACTGGCAGCACATCCTCCTGAATGGATCGGCATTTGCATAATTAGATGTGTAGTATTTAATAAACAGTAACTCATAATGTCTAGACGGACGGTTAGGAACATTCAGCAAAATATTATTAAGTAGGTAAGGTGAGCAAATGTCACCATTTATTAAATTCAAAACAAATGATACATTCAACATAGTCCTACGACTTTTAAGAGTTGGTAGCTTAATGAGTGAAAGACGACTGGTGTACGACGGGAGATATAAAGGATTCCAATGAAGACTACGGAGGCAAAATAATAAAAATTGCTTCTGTACCGATTCGATGGAATGTATATGTGTCATATAAACTGGGTCCCAAACCACAGATGCATATTCCAAAACAGGTCGTACCAGCGAAGTATATAGCTGTTTAGTGACATAAGGGTCCTTAAATTCCTTAGCCCATCGTTTTATGAAACCCAGGATACTACGTGATTTGCTCACAGTTAGCGAAATATGCTGAATAAAGTTAAGTTTAGGATCAAACTGGACACCAAGATCCATGATTGAAAAAACTCTTTCTAATTGATGATTTTCCAGGGAATAATTTACGTTAATATAAGAGCCTCTGTAGAATGTCATATATTTACACTTATTAAAATTGAGCTGCATTAGATTTTTTTTACACCAATCATAGAAGCAGTTCAAGTCATTTTGTAGTAAAGCGTGCTCAGAATAATTATCAAAACTTAAGAAAATCTTTACGTCATCAGCATACATTAAGACATTCGAAAATTTAACGGCATCTGGAAGATCATTAATAAATAAGGTAAAGAGTAGGGGTCCAAGATGACTTCCCTGAGGCACTCCTGAAGTGACGTCAAATACCTTTGAGTAAATATTCTTGAAGCGAACACATTGCTTCCTATTTGATAAATAGGAACTAATCCATCTTAGACATACATTCGAGAATCCCATACGGTCCAGTTTTTTTAAGAGCAAATTATGGTTGACTTTATCAAATGCCTTGCTAAAATCAGTATATACGATGTCAGTTTGCTTACGTTGTACAAAACCTTGATTAACAATAGTTGTAAGTTGTAGCAAGTTTGTTGTTGTAGAACAACCTTTACGAAAACCATGCTGGACAGAGCACAATAGAGATGAAGCATAATGAGAAATATATTCGGTTACTAGTTTTTCAAATAATTTGGGGATAGCACTTAATTTAGCAATACCCCGGTAATTTACTATATCAGACTTTGCTCCAGATTTGTATAAGGGTATAATGAAAGAATGTTTCCAGGAGTTAGGGAACTCCCCATTTTTTATAGATAAGTTGAAGATTAAAGTTAATGGTTCCGCAAGAGCATCGGCACAATTAATTAGTATACAACTAGGAACATTATCGGGACCACCACAATATGAAAATTTCAACTTTTTCAAATTTCTAGAAATTGTAGAAGCATCAAATAACGGGATGCAAATATTCTGGCTCGTCGATTGGGAGTGAACAGGAAATGTAGCATCATTGTAAACAGATTTGGAGTATGTTGTAGAAAAAAAATCGGCAAACATGTTACTTATATTAAGGTCGTTGCAAGACTCAGAATTCAGGAACTTCATAGCGTTAGGAAAAACAGTAGAACTTCTTTTGGAGTTTACAAAATTGTAAAATGATCTAGGATTAGTTTTGAAGTCAATCCTCATTCGAGACAAATAATTAGCATAACACGATCTATTTAGCATATTGTAATTATAACGAGCAACAACATATTGACTATAATCACCAGGACGTAGAGATTTTTTGTATTTTTTGTAAAGTTTATTTTTCTTATTTTTCATTCTTGATAAATAATTAGTATTCCATGGAGGTCCGCTATGTATACAAATAGGTTGCTTTGGAATGCAGAGCTCAAACAATAAGGAAATTTGTGTATAAAATCGTTCAACTATTTCATCCAATGTAATATTTGTTAGTGAAAATAACTTCATCCAATTTGTATGACTCAAATAATGATTAAGTAATTGATAATTTGTTTTTTTAAACAGAATTCATAATTTGTACTAGAGGTTTTATCAGTAGACTCAAGTGAGATAGGTAAATTTACATCGATTGTTGGATGATACGGGTCTTCCGGTAAGACAATGGGTATAGAACGTTTCACAGAAATATCCATAAACTCGTTAAAAAACATTAAGTCCAGTAATCTATTCTGATAGTTATAAATTCCATTCATCTGATATAATGCTAAGTCCAAAAGAGAGTTAAGAAATTCTTCGCATATTAAGTTATTTGTTGCCAAAACTGGTATACAGAAACCATCATCAGTAGAATAATTCCATGTAACAGCAGGCATGTTGAAGTCACCAACAGAAATAAATAAATCACTTTGTCTAATACCACAAATTGCACATTTAATGGCATCAGCATGTTCCATGTACGTTGAGATAGATGATGACGGGGGAATATAAGAACAAGTAACGAACAATTTTCTTTTATTAATTTTTATGACTACTGCAAGAAATTCAAGATTAGATGACGTTTCATAAACTAATGATTCCGCTTGGAGAATATTGGATACGGCTATCAATACACCCCTGATTTTCTGTTACTACCCCAGTCTCGCCTAAAGATTTGAAAATTGTCACACATAATCTCAGAATTCAGTACAGTATCAGTAAGCCAAGTTTCAGTAAAAATTATAATGTGATGACGAAAATCAAAACTGTCAATGTAAAGCGAAGACAGTTTAGCATTTAAGCCTCTAACATTCTGATAAATAAGAGAGATCTTATCCACAGTGCCAGCAACTAGTTTTTTAAAATATTTGTTTTTCTTAACGGAAGACGAGCAGTTGAAACACTATTTTGCTTAGTGGTAAATTCACGTACGAAAGTGTTTGTAGGCCAGAAAGCTGGATCAAGAAGAACATTGAAGTATCGATCAGGAACAGTAACTTTAAATGATGCAATCTCACGCGGCTGTGCGTAGTTGAATTTGTGTGTAGATATTTCAGCATCCATGGAAGTTTTAGACTTTATAAAGAAATTAACATCTTCAGAGGAAGTTTCGTACGCTAAGCGTGATACAAATATGGCTTTTTTAGGCGGAATGGCTCTCAATGGCATGTAATTAGATGATTTATGTGATATAGGGCTTGCATAATCATTTGTAGATACTAGACTATTCGGAGAAGCAGTGTTGGACGGGCAGTTTTCAATATTAATTATTGGAGGGTAAATATGTTGCTGTACATCGATATTGCGCATGGAGATCAAGTTTACCGGCATGAAATCAACAGGTGTAGCAATACACTCCTGGCCAACATCTGGGACAGTCGAGCGAGATGTTGAATCAGTGTGTGATTTATTTTTCTCCAGAGAGGTCGATTTATTTTGGCCACTAGAAAATTTCTCCAAGTAAGGATAATTCGTAAAAAGTTTACCAAAAGCATTAATTTTTTGTTGTAGTTCTTGAAACTCGTTATTAATTTTGTTGAATTCATTCTTAGTATTTTTGAACATATTGTAAAACTCAATACTAATGTGTTTACATTTTGGGCAAGTCCAATGAAGCGATTTTGAAGCATCCAATAAAGCATCCACATCACGCGCTCTTGGGCCACAGCATTTTATATGATAAACATCATCGCATAGCCAACATGTTACCATGCGCTCATTTGTTGTAATCGAGCAGCTTGAATTCGAACAATTCATGTTGTATAAATTCGGTGAAAAAATTACAGATAAAAAAATCGATTTTATGCAATAAAAATACGCAATGGTCACACTGTCCTGAACCAGCAGAAAAAGTTTGTTTTATGAAAAGATGACAAGTAGATGGCGACACTGATGTTATCCAATAGCGATGATTTAAAGAGTATTTTAGCAACAATTAAACAGCTGATCATCCAATAGAGTACATATGTTATCACCAGTTTATAAAGTATGTAATGTAAGTGTTTGTATGACTGGTTGCTTAATATATGTAAATATGTATGTATGTAAATATGTATATATATGCATATGAATGTTTACATATACAAAAAGTTCAACAATGCGACACCATATATGTAAGTCACAAAACACAACCAAAATAGCAGTGCAAAACATAAACCATATACACAGTTAAACAAACAATGATATAGAGTAAATTTCGGACCGGCTATGATGTTTTATTATCAATTATTAACACATTAAATATAAAACGATTACAGAACACAATTAAACACGACTTATCACACCAAAGGTTGCCATAAGGTTTTTGATATTTGAGGATTTACTGCAAATGTAACAAAAGTAGCTTTCCCCTAGCAATATACTGTTAAAGGGGATGCAACATGCTGAATATAATCTTTGTACATTTTCTGTTGCATTAAAAAAAACTTCATAAAAAGGATCTGGACGAAGCCATCTATCCGCGTTTCCTTCGGCCATGCATTTCCGTAAAGTTGTTAGGCTTTGTACATTTTGCAAGTTGCCACTTTTTGATATGTCATCTGCAGCTTTGAGTATTTGTTCTTTTCTATAAAGATAAGCACTATTTCCTTGCTACGCTTTTTTACAACTTTGCGAGATACGCCTCGAATTTGTGCAACACGTTTTTCGCCTTTGGCATGGCAAATTTCACCACTTCTATTAACTTTGACTTTTCCATTGAAATCTGTATCCACAGCAATCTTTGAAGTTGCAATATCCATATACCAGAAGACCTACTCATGTTCTCTTTGTGCTGTAAAACGATATAATGCATGCATTGCTAATTTTTAAATATTCCTGGCAAATGACGTCCAGTACAAGTTTATTTCTAGATAATTTTAATTCTTTGCCATCTTCTGCATCAAAAATCAGTTCAGCATTTATTTCAAATTCAGAATCAAAACTATTTCTTCTAAATATTCTCGATCGACTTCTAGCCTCATCCTTTAATCTTATAAAATCTCTATTAAGCTTTTCCTTCGGATTAGGAGATTTGCTATAACTCTCAAATCTTGTAACTTTCAAGCTATTATCAGAAACTTCAAAAGGTCCTAGAGTATCACTGCTGCAATTTAAAACATCTGTAGAACTTACATTTAAACGTGTACTGCTTATATTGCCTACTTTTCCTAAAGTTTCATTTACCTTTCCTAAAGTTTCATTTGAATGCCCGTAACATTTTATTGAAACGCTTTTAGAATTTTTTTTCCACTGCTATTTGTTTATTGTATCTTCAAATAGAACTAACAATAAGTGTTCAAATCTTAAGTATAAATATAATAATTAGGCCCAACCAGTGTCGGACATAAACTTAGTGATAGTAATTAATAATACATAAATATGTTAAGCACAAAAATATTCAAAAAATTCCATCTGAAGTGTGGCGTATTAAGGCCGTAGTATCCCTCTTCTTTAAGCGGATGTGTCCAGGAAAGTTCAAGATGTTATGAGCAAGGGGATTAGGGTGGGACTCGAGTTTTGTTAAATATTTGCCTGCATATTTTGCAATTTCAGCGGTCACAAGTGGCATATTTAAATCACGATGTAAAATTGAATTTTTCATGTACCATGGAGCCGATGTTATTAACCTTAAAAGTTTGTTTTGCATTCGTTGGATTCTCTCTACATTGGAAGCTGAAGCAGTGCCCCATAGCTGAATTCCGTAACACCATATGGGTTTCAAAAGCGACTTGTATATTAAAAGTTTACAATCTAGACTGAGGGTAGAATTTCTACCAATCAGCCAATGTATCTGAGTCAATTTAAGTTTTATTTGTGTCAGCTTAGAGTCAATGTGGTTTTTCCATGTGAGGCGTCGGTCGAGGTGTATACCAAGATATTTCACATGTGAATGTTGAGGAACAACTTGATTGTTGATTTGAATGGGGGAACAAGTGTCTCTTCGTAGTGTAAATGTGACATGAACACACTTTTGTTCATTTACTTTTATTCTCCATAAGTTCAACCACAATTCCAACAGGTTAATATGTTGCTGAAGATAACGGGATGCCTCGTGAGGGTTTTCATGCATACTAAGGCAGGCTGTATCATCGGCAAATGTAGAGGTGAGGATATTACTGCTTAAAGGCATATCACAGGTATAGATCAAATACAAAACTGGACCCAGTATACTCCCCTGTGGCACACCGGATGAGATAGTTTCGGGCTCACTCATGAAGTCTCCTTCCACAACAGTGAATTTCCGGGCAAGAATATAACTTTCCAATAGATTTACAATGTTTATTGGCAGATATGTCTTCAATTTTACAATTAGGCCTTCATGCCACACTTTATCAAATGCCTGAGAGACATCAATAAAGAGGGAAGAACAATACTTTTTTTCTTCAAATGCTCTTCTTATGAAATGGACCAATCTATGAGTTTGTTCAATGGTGCTATGCTGACTTCTAAAACCAAATTGATGGTCCGGTATGCACCCATTATCAGTTAGAATTGGGGACAATTTTGTCATGAGCAGCTTTTCGAAGAGCTTTGAAATTGTTGACAGCAAACTTATTGGCCTATAAGACTCAGCCTTGGTAAGATCTTTGCCCGCCTTTGGAATCATTTTGACCATGGCAAGTTTCCAGCTGTGTGGATAATACTCCAGTCGTAAAATGCCATTAAAAATAAATAACAGGATTCTAATAGCAATACGAGGCAACTTCATCAGCATCTTGTTACTAATTCCATCAATACCCGGGGCCTTTTTTGGGTTGGTTTCAGCAATTAGTTTTTGTACATCACGCATCTTAAATTTCATGGGTCGAGGGGGTAGAGCTACTACACTCGGTAAATCAACAGCACCAGTACATGTGTTTGGGGTAAATACGTACTTTAAATGCCCAGCAGATATGTTACCTTTTTCAGTATTACTTCTTGCCCAACCTCCGGTAGAAGTGCGCAGGGGTGGTTTAGACTCAACGGGTGTTTTAAGTTTTTTAGCAGCGCGCCACAAGGAGTAATTAGATGCTGCTGTGACATCGAGACCTTCCAGGTAGTTCTTAAGAGAAGCAGATTTTTCAGCTGAAAGCAACTCTTGGAGTCGTTTAGTGCATTCTCTAAGTCTGATTTTATGTTGGGGCGATCTGTATTGTTGCCATTCCCTTCTAGCTCTTCTTTTTTCACATACGAGACGTTCAATATCCGCAGAATAAATTCTATTAAACCCAGTCTGCGGATGGGAGGTAGTGGCATGTTTAGCAGCCTGTTTAATATTATCGGTAAGATTGGCAATGTTAAATTCAATATCATCGGGAGTTCTAAGCCTGATATTTTCCGTACAATGAGTACTGAGATATTTTTTGAACCCCAGCCAATTAACACGATTTAGCATCTTCATATATGGGTGAGGTAAGTCACTTCTTAGTGGGCTACAAATTGTAACGATCGTGGGAGAGTGATCGGAGGAGAGATCATGTGAAGCTTCAACATGAATTAAATCCCTAGGGATATTTTTCATGACCCCAAAATCTATAACATCCGGAATTTTTTATATGTCAGTAGGCCAGTAAGTGGGCTCCCCGCTAGAAATGACATCCAAACCCATTTTTGAAATTGTGTTGAACAATGCTCGACCTCTAGGTGTAATAAGACGCGACCCCCAGAACGTATGCTTTGCATTGTAGTCGCCAGCTGCTATGAAACAAGGGCCAATAGTTTTATAAAAATCCTCGTATTGATCCTCAGTGATTGAAAATCTGGGAGGGGAGTAAATGGATGATATCACGAGATTTGAACAAAAATTTTCGATACAAATATTCGTTGCTTGTAGATGGTCTTCACAAGTGTTCTCAAGAATATAGTGCTTGAGTCTTGACTTTATTAGAACTGCTGATCCTCCGCATGCTCTTCCTCTCGGGTCCTTTGTATCATATAAAGTGTAGCCACTCATTTTAAAAAGGCTTCTCGAAGTCAAATGAGTCTCAGATACCAACATTATATCAATATTTTTTACCGAGAGGAAGTGCTCAAGTTCATATTTGTGTTGGCGAATGCCGTTTGCGTTCCAGAAACATAGTTTTGACGTGTTCATGGCTTGTTAACTAATGCTAGAAGCAGTGTATTCTGCATTCGCAGCATTTCTTGCATCATGCTAGTCATATTTGTTGTAAAGTTGTTTATAGTTTGCACCAAATTGTCTATAGTAGCTTCAAGGCGACTGAAATTAAAGCTTGGGTTTGCATTTGTTGCATTAGTTGGTGGAGACACTTTTTGAACGGAAATAGAGTTGATCTTCACAGCGTCAGCATACGATACATGTGAAGTGATTGGTTGGGCCATTAGGGTAGGAGTAGCGGTGAACGTATTTCCTGCTTGAGCTGGAGTTACTTTAGGCTTTTGGCTCATAGCTTGTTTAACAAAAGAGAATACAGGACATCCTCTCTAGTTAGCAGTGTGATTACCTCCACAATTACTGCACTTCTTTTCCTTCTGGTCCTTCGACTTATTGCAAATAGTAGTGTTGTGTAATTCACCGCACACAACACAAACAGTAGGTAATTTGCAATAAGTTTTCGTATGGCCATATTCTTGACAATTATGGCACTGTACGGGTCCTGAGCGCTTGTGTGGTTCTTCGACTGTAATTTTCCGGTATAACAGATATTTTAAATTATAAATTGGATGGATCTCATTTTTCTTCAATTTGATATCATTTGGCTCCAGTTCAACACGAAATAAAGGTTGGGGGATCTTCTCCCTGTTTATAATGTTAGAGACATTTTTTACCTTAAAGCCTTGGAGGGTGAGAGCATCTTTTATTTCCTCAGGAACAACATAAGAATCTATGCCCTTCAATACGATCTGTAGGCCTTTAGCACTCTTAAGCTGGAAAGTGTAGAAACTTGTTTTATTTTTCTCAAATTCTGTAACTATTTTGCGGAAGTCTTTTTCATCATATATTTGAACTTTTGTTTCATCAATGTTACCACGTTTTATTGGAATAATGTGAAATGACTTTTCACCAATGGCCGAGATTAGTTTTTTAATAAGTGTGTTCGAGTTTTTTTGTCTCAGATAGATTGGTGGTGGTTTTGAAGTTTTTTTCGAAGATTCTTCGGGTTTATCGCTGTCATCTTGTAATATTTTAAACCGGTTTTGACGATTAGCTGAGGCGGCGTCGTTGTCTCTGGATATTTTCGGAACAGATGAGATTTTGGATGAATTTGGGCTTCGCCCGCGCTTTACTACCGTTACATATCTGTCCATTCCGACAGGCACTTTAGGTTTTTGAATATTATCGTCCATTGTGATAACTGGGTTAAGTGATGAACAAGAACCCGGAGCGGATAATGGCGCAGACTTAAATAGAGAAGAACTAGGTAACGGTAATGTTAACGAATCACTACTTGGCATTGGAGTAAGCGAAGTTGATCGCTCGCGTATAATTGGCTTTGCCGTTAGAAAAAGACTGTCATCCAATTTTTTGTTTTTATTGTTTGCATTAAGAGCTTCAGAACTCACAGTAAAATAGGCATTTCTGCCGTTAGAACTCACTTCACAATTTTTTGTTTTTGAGGTACTCATGCAGAGTATTCCTCAGTCACTTTGTTTGTGTTTTTTTTTGTTTTCTGTTTTTGTTGTTTCAGATTATATGCAAAATTATTAATGCAAATAAAGCAAATTTCACAAAAACTGTACTTATTACGAATCAGTACTTATTACGAATATTTTTTTTTTTGTATTGTTGTTTGTTTAGTATATAAAAAAACTCCGCTAACACGTCTGTTCACTACGAAGGTTCAACAAGACATTAGAATGACTTTCTTCTTTGTAGCCAACATTTTCCAATTTTTTCAAACTTTCATTCAAATCTTTATTTTCTTTCTCCGAAGAACCAATATTTTCATTATTAATATTTAAAACATTTTTTATTTCATCACTTAGGAGCAAACTACTTTCTATTGAATTTAATTCAATATTATTGCTACACTTAATTTCTTCATAAGTGTTATCATCTAATTTAAAACAACTTTTAGTTAAATTTAGTTCAAAATTATTGCTACATTTACAAACCAAACAATGTTTACCATCCAATTTATTATTTATGCCATCTTGTAAAATAATGGCATTGCCAAATTTTTCAGTTATGTAGGTCTTCAACCATACCTTTTAGCTCAACAACAAAGTTGGTAAAAATGCCTTCAGTTTCAGCGATACTGAGATTTTCGCATGTTGGAGCTGCAATGAAAAATATATACTCCTTATATATATATATATATATATATATATATATATATATATATATATATATATATATATATATATACATATATATATATATATATATATATATATATATATATATATATATATATATATATATAAGTATACATATATATATATATATATATATATATATATATATATATATATATATATACATATACATATACATATACATAAATATATATTATTATTTATTATTATTATTATTTATTATTATTTTTTTTTTTTTTTTTTTTTTACTAATGACTGTCGTGAGAGTAAGACGTGCTTTTGTTTGTGCTCTGTTTAAAATTTTTCATAACTTTTACTTGTACATATTATAAATAAAATAAACTCGGTTTTTAATAATTACGTTTTGCGGGTGTTTGAAGTTTTCGATTTAACTTGTTCTTTGAAATTAGAGAATAAATAAAAAGAATTTATTAAATTTCTACATTATTATTGCCATACATACAATTATATAAAAACTTAACAAACAATCAACAACAATAATATTTTAAATCACTGAAGTGTTTGTTCTTTACTTTTTTTCTTGTTTTCGCGAGAGAAAATATACCGCAAATCTTTTTGACTCTACTGCAATAACAACTACATATATCTGCATTTTATTTTAAAATATCAATAAGACAACAAAAATAACATTCGTATTTGTTTTCTCAGTTTAAAGAATTTGTGAGAACTAATACACTTAAGTTCTCTTCCTTTTGATCGATTATTAAACTTTTTACATTCTACACCTAATCCTCTTTGACCGAGTGCTGAACATAAAAACATTTATTAATTAAAAATAATAATTAAAACTAAACAAATAACAATGTCTTGTTGTAAGCCGAAATGCCGTAATAAATCAGATGACCCGATGGTTTCTTGCTGGGTGTGTGATGCTGTCTACCATGCCAAATGTGTTGATTTGGCGCCTCGAACTGCCGACAATCTGCGTCATGAAAATGGTCTTCGCTGGTGCTGCAAAAAATGTTTGGCTTTTGATATTGAATTTTATTCATTTTTTAGAAACACTCGCGCGCAGTTCAACGATATGATTAACGATTTTAATAACCTTTTTAATAAATTTACGAAATATAAAGAACTTCTTGAGAAAAGTCATTGCTGTCCAAGAAAAAATAAGCCATCTTCACCTGCTGCAACTCAAATTAATGCTACTGCTGTACCCAATAAATTGTTAACAGAATCTTCATCCAAACATTCTACCCCATCATTTGTTCGTCCGGTGATATCCGAAAATGGCCCTGTAAATTCATCTGAACTATCATCTGATTTTTCTGCCTCTTCTACTAATACTATGACATCTACCTTGCCATCACCTATACCTCCTAATTCAGCAAATTTACATAATCTCAATAGCTCTGTTTCAGTCAATTTAAATCCCTCACCAACCATAGCTTCAACTTCAAATTCCTCGAACCAAGTCATAAAAACATCTCAAATTGCACCAAAACCATTAAGAGCTATTCCTCCAAATAAAAATAAAACTGTGTTTGTTTCTCGCTTAGCTCCCGAAACTACTGTGGAAGATGTCGAATTTTATATTAAATCTAAAACTCAGTTCAACTGTAACGTTGCAGTGTATAAATTTGCATATTCTCAACAAAGATTTATAGCGAGTTTTAAAATTACTGTAACTGAAGAAATGTTTAATTGTATAAATAATCCTAATTTTTGGCCTGAGAACACAGTTGTGCGTGAATATGTTTATAGAGAGAAACAAAGAAGTACTATAAATCTTCCGGTGGAACGGAAGTTATACTGAATCTGTCTCTATAATATATCAAAACGTTCGTGGAATTAATTCAAAATTGTCCTCATTATTTAACAATAGTTTCGCCTGTAACTATAATATCATCGTTCTTACTGAAACCTGACTTGTTGAAAATGTTTTAAATACGGAAATATTCTGTGATAATTATCAGATCTATAGACGTGATCGTGGTGGTAATATTAGAGGAGGAGGTGTTTTGATTGCGGTTTCCATCCGTCTGGCATCTCAGGCCTTTTTTGATGAATGTGCTTTGGATATTGAATTCATTGGTGTTATTGTTAAATTGAAACAAAAACAAATCTTGATTACATGTTCATATATACCTCCGTCTTCACCTGAAATTTTATACCGGAAACATGCCGATGCCATTAAAAATATAGCTATGGGAGATTTTAATATGCCAAATGTAGTATGGAACTTTGCACGTAATGATGGTTACTTTATTCCGATAATGCCAACCACAAAAATTTATTATAGTGAGTTTATAAATGATCTCTTGGATATAAATCTTTATCAATTGAATGGTACTTTAAACGATAATCTTAAAATATTGGATTTAGTTTTTGCCAATGAATGTACTGATATCACTGTTACTCGTTGCGAACCAATATCCCGACCTGAAGACTCTCATCATCCTTCAATTGAAATTAATCTTTATACGCATTTAGACTTTGCTGTGTCAAAATTTAATAAAAAGGAAAAGAAATTTTGTTTTCAGAAAACCAATTACAACCTGTTGAACCAGCTTTTGATTAATACTAACTGGCATAATCTCTTGGGCTTTAGTGAGATTAGTACTCCAATGGATATTGACACTATAGTCGAGATATTTTACAATAAAGTGTATGGGTTTATGGAACAGTGTATTCCCAAAATCGCGGTTGTGAATTCTGCGGGTCCTCCATGGAATTCAAAATATCTATCAACAATTAAGAATAAAAAGAATAAACTTTACAAAAAATATAAATTATCTGGATCACGTATTGACTATACTAATTACTCTGCAATTCGTGCTCATTACAACTTGTTAAATCAGTTTTGTTACACACAATATCTAAATAAAATTCGAAATAATTTGAAATCTAATCCAAAGTCATTCTATACTTTTGTCAACTCTAAAAGACGTTCAATATCTTTTCCTTCCCTCATGAAATATAAGGAGTATGAATCGGATGATGATCCGACAATAAGTGATCTTTTTGCTGATTTTTTCTCCACCACTTATTCTGATGTAGCATATGATGATTCAAGACGGTGCACTTCTTCAGAACTGATTAACGCAAGTATCTCAATACCATCTCTGGACGAAGTAACTGTTCTTAATAGTTTAAGAAAACTGAAATTTTCATACAAATATGGTCCCGACGGGATTCCGAGCTCATTACTTTTAAATTGTGCAGAAGCTTTTACAAAACCTTTGACAAATTTATTCAATCTTTCAATCAGATTTGGTTACTTTCCGACATTGTGGAAGGAATCATTTATTATTCCACTATTTAAATCTGGATGCAAAAATAATATTGAAAACTACAGAGCAATTGCTAAGCTTAGCACATTACCAAAATTATTTGGAAAAATAATTACTGATCATCTTTGCCATCAAGTTTCATCAATTCTATCTCCGATCCAGCACGGTTTTAAAAGAGGTTGTTCAACTATGACAAATCTCCTGCATTTAACCACGTTAGTAAATAGAGGATTTATTCAACAAAAACAAACTGATGTTATTTATACTGACTTTAGCAAAGCTTTTGACAAGATCAACCACAGGCTTCTTATAAAAAAACTTGATGTGATGGGATTTACTAAAAATAGCTTAAAATGGATTTTTTCGTATTTGACTAATAGAAAGCAAAAAGTTCTTTTCAAGAAGCGACTGTCTAAACCAATTGATGTTATATCTGGCGTACCACAAGGAAGTCATCTTGGACCATTGTTGTTTTCTCTGTTTATTAATGACCTGCCAAACACTATAAAATATTCTAATATTCTTATGTACGCTGACGACGTTAAAATATTTTTAACTTTTAATCAACATGATGATCATTATCTGTTACAACAGGACCTTGATGCTTTTAATGCTTGGTGCAATGCTAACCTTATGCAATTAAATTATAAAAAATGTAACTACATGTGTTTCTTTCGTAGATCTCACATTAATGTGGACTATGTTTTAAACGGTCACATGCTGAACAAAGTGGATGCCATCTTAGATCTTGGAATTTTACTTGATCCCAAATTGAATTTTATTCAACATATTTCTTCAATCGCAAATAAAGCTCGTGCTGTTTTAGGTTTTATAAAACGTTGGGCTAGAGAATTTGATGACCCGTATATAACTAAGCAACTTTATACTTCTCTGGTAAGACCCATCCTGGAATATGGCTCAATCATTTGGGATCCTTCGTATAATGTTCATAACAATACTATAGAATCTGTACAGAAACAGTTCTTATTGTTTTGTCTGCGTCCACTGGGGTGGAATATGCTGAATCTCCCGCCATACACTAGTCGATTGGCATTAATCAAGTTACCAACTCTTAAAAGTCGCAGAAAAATGTTAAATGTCATGTTTGTACTTAATGTAATAAATGGTAATGTTTGTTCTGACTTTCTTATAAGTAACATATCCTTTAATGTTCCATCACGCCTTACTCGTAATTTTTATCCATTGTCTATTCAAGTATTCAGGACTAATTATGCTAATTTTGATCCTTTTAATAGAATTTGTGCTGACTATAATAAATTTTATCAACACATTGATTTTTCTCTAAATGGTAATATTGTAAAACGTAATATTATTTTGTTTCTAAATACTTAATCTAAGTTTTATGTATTATGCATTTTTTTTTTCATAGTCTGTAAGGATTACGTATCCATAGACTTTATATGCAAATAAATATACTATCGATTTGGGTATTACCAAGACAATGAAAAAATAAAAAAAATACTTATCTAGACATGATATTAAAGTTACCATTTTCGTTCGTAGTTGGGGGAATTGGGCGCTCGCATTTCTAAAAGATTAAAATGATTTTAAGATTGAACGAGCACTCTTAAGTATGTACAATAAATACCATTTCATTTTGTAAGCTGTTTGCTTCCTCTAAGATTGGGTCATTTCCTTCAACCAAGCTCATTAAAGCGTCTAAGGCGCACATTTCACCCGCACTTAAATAGAAGTCGATATCTTCCAGCTCGTCATTGCGAGCTCCAACTTCTCCTTCACCAACCAATGTTTGTTTAGATAAAGCAATATATTCGAATATTGCTGGATTGCAAATTTCTTCTATGTTCAAACTATCTTCTAAAATAACTTCATTCGGGATATTGCCTTCTAAGTTTAGAAGCACATCTAAAGATTTTTCATCGTCATCATCCTTAATTTTTTTTTGCATTCCTTTGCGAAGATCGCGGTATCTAAAATTTTCAATACAAGTTTATTTTTATACACTTTTTGCATTTGCGCAAAACTTACGATGTGTGAAATCATTCTTCCATTTTTCGGCACATTTCTAATTCTTGAATTTTATTTGTCACCATGCCATTGCTAAGCTCGTCCTCTATAATTGCCTTCAGCTCCGAAACGTCACGGATTTTAGCAATTAAATTTTTTAAATTACTACATTAGAATTTTTTAATATACAATTTTAAATTAAATGAAATTTATAATTTTAAATTAAGGTTATGCTTAAAAAAATAGAAACAATAAATAATACTCTTATATATATATATATATATATATATATATATATATATATATATATATATATATATATATATATATATATATATATATATATATATATTTATATATATATATATATATTTATATATATATATATATATATATATATATATATATATTTATATATATATATTTATATATATATATATATATATATATTTTATATATATATATATATATTTATATATATATATATATATTTATATATATATATATATATATATATATATATATATATATATATATATGTATGTACATATATATATATATATATATATATATATATATATATATGCATGTACACACATATATATATATATATATATATATATATATATATATATATATATTTGAGTTTTGTCCGATAGAGATTAGCGCAATAAGCCTATGCTGTTTCGCTGACGGCGTTGGGTCCTTAATCAGTGTGTAGTGGCGTTAATTAGCGCAATACCGGTATTTCAACAATAATTGATATGTCGATTTAGTGCACCTTTCATTCTTCTTCGAAATATCAATCCGTCATGACTTTGCAACGAATCCAGAATTGCAGTGAAAATAAAATTTGAAGGCAAAACAACGTTTGCCCGGGTCAGCTAGTATATATATATATATATATATATATATATATATATATATATATATATATATATATATATATATATATATATATATATATATATATATATATACATATATATATACTACTATCTTACACTTCTTTTTCACTTTTATAAGAAAAAACAATATCACTATAAAATTTTTTATAAATTTCTTGATTTTATAAATTTTTTTGTTTTTTTCTTTCACTTTTATAAAAAATTTATTTGTAACTATGTATTTAATTTAATTATTTATTTATTTATTATATAAGTATTTAATTTAAATTTGTCTTCAATTGTTGACTAAGACAAACAATTTCAACTTACAATTTGCTTTTAATAACTATGATGCAACAAAATATTTTCTGAAATCACTACATACCAGAGAACTTCAAAATCACGATTTTTCTTGATTTTATTCAGCACAAAAATTTTTGTTCATTTTAAAGAATAAAGAAAAATTCAATGATGATTAAAAATCATATTCATTCTGCTGTACACATCAAATTCTGATTATGAGTAGAATTAAAGGTGAATTCACCCGTTCGTTCCGAACGTTCCGAACGATTTTTTTATATGTAGTTTGACGTCTCTATTTTTGAGAGAGTGAGAGAAAGAGAGTAAATTTAATGCGGAACAATTTTTGTTTGAATTGGTTTAATTTTAATTATCGTCCCGAACGAATTGAACTGTGCTGCCAGATATATAAATTTTTTATGCAAAATTGAAATGAGCTGCCACATCATATTATATGTACATATGTATGTATTATAATATACAAATTTAATTGTAAATTTTTTATATTTATTTAACTCAATAGCTATTAGAGCATGCACTCGACTTAAATTCATTTATATATTTTTTATTTTATAAAAATTTGCTTAATTTAGAACACAGCAAATTGCAATCATCTGCCACTGTGCTGCCTGCTTGTAAAAGTAACACACAGCATTTACAGAGTTGTTGCATATGGTAGCTTTGTTTCTACAGAATATTTGTTGGACGCGGGTGAATCTTCTGTGAGCAAACTCTCAGTAAACTAAAATTGTCTCTCAACGAAAATTTCCTGCAGAACGAACCGGTGAATTCACCTTAAGAACGCTTGAACACAATGAATTTACAGCAAGCTTTTCTCTTGCCTGTGCGAACTTGTTCATAAAATGCTTTTAAAGGGTGAATTCACCTTTATTCTCATTAATTCATACAACATGTTTGAACCGATCGTCTGTGTGGCTTGAGCAATATGATATACCAACAATGCTAACAACATAACCAATTCAACATTGATAAACATTTGCTTTTTTTTGTTTGCTTGGCTTTGTTTTTTATTGTGAAACATGTGCGGGATTAATGGTTCAAATTTACATACGTGCACTGTTATAACTTAACATACAAGTTTCCGTTAATAAATAAATAAAATAATAGTTAAAAAATGTAATAATTTTAATAAATTGTTGAGTTTTTACTTAAAAATAAATATCCCGTTTTTTATTTATTGTACTGTTTTTGTATCATAATGTACATACTACATTAAAAGCAACTGTAAGTTAAAATAAAAAAAAAGCTTGCCTTTGTTGATAGGAATGAACGAATTCATACACAATGATTTCTTGCTTTTTGTACTGCATTGTTAATCAAAATTTTGTGTGTTGAGTGGAAAAGGCAAGTACACGAGCTGACAAGTTTGATTCGACCTATGATAAAAATAAGGCAGTGTTCAACGTGCAAGTGGTTCGATTGCCTTAAAATGAACAACGTATATAAAAGTTTGAACAAGTTTGATTAATCAGTCTTGTTGAACCTTCGTAGTGAACAGACGTGTTAGCGGAGTTTCTTTTTTACATACTAAACAAACAAAAATACAAACAAACAAAAATTTTCGTAATAAGTACTGATTCGTAATAAGTACAGTTTTTGCTAAATTTGCTTTACTTGCATTAATAATATTTTTCGTATAAACTGAAACAACAAAAACAAACAAAGTGACTGAGGAATACTCTGTATGAGTACCTCAAAAACAAAAAATTGTGAAGTGAGTTCTAACGGCAGAAATGCCTATTTTACTGTGAGTTCTGATATTCTTAATGCACAAAATAAAAATAAAAAATCCGATGACAGTCTTTTTCTAACGGCAAAGCCAATTTTACGCGAGCGATCAAATTCGCTTACTCCAATGCCAAGTAGTGATTCGTTAACATTACCGTTGCCTAGTAATTCTGTATTTAAGTCAGCGCCATTATCCGCTCCGGGCTCGAGTTCCTCACTTAACCAAGTTATTACAATAGACAATATTATTCAGAAACCAAAGGTGCCTGTCGGAATGGACCGATATATTACAGTGGTAAAGCGCGGGCGAAGCCCAAATTCTTCAAAGATCTCATCTGTTCCCAAGATATCCAGGGATATCGACACCGCCACAGTTAACCGTCAAAACCGCTTTAAAATATTGCAGGATGACATTGACAAACCCGAAGCATCCCCAAAAAAAACCTCCAAACCACCACCCATTTATTTGAGAGAAAAAAATTCAAACTCCCTCATCAAAAAACTAATCTCGGTCATTGGCGAAAAGGCATTTCACATTGTCCCAATAAAACGTGGTAACATTGACGAAACTAAAATTCAAATATATGAAGAAAAAGATTTCCGGAAAATGGTTAATGAATTCGAAAAGAATAAAACAAGTTTTTACACATTCCAGCTTAAAAGCGCTAAAGGCCTACAGATCGTACTGAAGGGCATTGATTCTTATGTTGTCCCTGCTGAAATAAAAGATGCTCTCACCCTCCAAGGATTCAAGGTAAAAAATGTATCCAACATAATAAACAGGGATAAGATCCCCCAACCTCTTTTTCGTGTTGAACTGGAGCCAAACGATGTAATATTGAAGAAAAATGAGACCCATCCCATTTATAATTTAAAATATCTCTTATACCGAAAAATCACAGTTGAAGAACCACACAAGCGTTCTGGACCTGTACAGTGCCATAATTGTCAAGTATACGGCCACACTAAAACTTATTGTAAATTACCTACTGTTTGTGTTGTGTGCGGTGAATTACACAACACTACTATTTGCAATAAGTCGAAGGACCAGAAGGAAAAGAAGTGCAGTAATTGTGGAGGTAATCACACTGCTAACTACAGGGGATGTCCTGTATACTCTTTCGTTAAACAGGCTATGAGTCAAAAGCCTAAAGTAGTCCCAGCGCAAACAGGAAATACGTACTCCGCCAATTATCCTGTAATGGCCCAACCAATCTCTACACAAGTATCGTATGCTGACGCTGTGAAGATCAACTCCGTTCCCATGCAAAAAGTGTCACCACCAACTAATACAACAAATGCAAATGCAAGCTTTAATTTCAGTCGCCTTGAAAATACTATTGATAATTTGGTGCAAACTATAAACAACTTTACAACAAATATGACTAGTATGATGCAAGAAATGCTGCGAATGCAGAACACACTGCTTCTAGCATTAGTTAACAAGCCATGAACACGTTAAAAGTATGTTTCTGGAACGCAAACGGCATTCGCCAACATAAAAATGAACTAGAGCACTTCCTCACGGCAAATAATATTGATATAATGTTGGTATCTGAGACTCATTTGACTTCAAGAAGCCTTTTTAAAATTAGTGGCTATACCTTATATGATACAAAGGACCCGAGAGGAAGAGCATGCGGAGGATCAGCAGTTCTAATAAAGTCAAGACTCAAACACTACATTCTTGAGAATATTAGTGAGGACCATCTGCAGGCAACAAATATTTGTATCCAAAATTTTTGTACAAATTTTGTGATATCATCAATTTACTCCCCTCCCAGATTTTCAATCTCTGAGGATCAATATGAGGATTTTTACAGAACTCTTGGACCTTGTTTCGTGGCAGCTGGGGACTACAATGCAAAACATACGTTCTGGGGATCGCGTCTTATTACACCTAGAGGTCGAGCATTATTCAACACAATTTCAAAAATGGGTTTGGATGTCATTTCTAGCGGGGAGCCCACTTACTGGCCTACTGACCCACAAAAAATTCCAGATGTTATAGATTTGGGCGTCATGAAAAATATCTCTAGGGATTTAATTCATGTTGAAGCTTCTCATGATCTCTCCTCCGATCACTCGCCAACGATCGTTACAATTTGTAGCCCACTAAGAAGTGACTTACCTCACCCATATGTGAAGATGATAAATCATGTTAATTGGCTGGGGTTCAAAAAATATCTCAGTAGTCATTGTACGGGAAACATCAGGCTTAGAACTCCCGATGATATTGAACTTAACATTGCCAATCTTACCGAGAATATTAAACAGGCTGCTAAACATGCCACTACTTCCTATCCGCAGACTGGGTTTAATAGAATTTATTCTGCGGATATTGAACGTCTCGTATGTGAAAAAAGAAGAGCTAGAAGGGAATGGCAACAGCACAGATCACCCCAACATAAAATTAGACTTAGAGAATGCACAAAACGACTCCAAGAGTTGCTTGCATCTGAAAAATCTGCTTCTCTTAAGAACTATCTGGAAGGTCTCGATGTTACAGCAGCATCTAATTACTCCTTGTGGCGCGCTGCTAAAAAACTTAAAACACCTGTTGAGTCTAAACCACCCCTGCGCACTTCTACCGGAGGTTGGGCAAGAACTAATACTGAAAAAGGTAACATATTTGCTGAGCATTTAAAACACGTATTTACCCCAAACATATGTACTGGTGCTGTTGATTTGCCGAGTGTAGTTGCTCTACCCCCTCGACCCATAAAGTTTAAGATGCGTGATGTACAAAAACTAATTGCTGAAACCAACCCGAAGAAGGCCCCGGGTATTGATGGAATTAGTAACAAGATGCTGATGAAGTTACCTAGTATTGCTATTAGAATCCTCTTGTTTATTTTTAATGGCATTTTACGAGTGGAGTATTATCCACACAGCTGGAAACTTGCCATGGTCAAAATGATTCCAAAGGCGGGTAAAGATCTTACTAAGCCTGAATCATATAGGCCAATAAGTTTGCTGTCAACAATTTCAAAGCTCTTCGAAAAACTGCTCATGACAAAATTATCCCCAATTCTAGCTGAGAATGGGTGCATACCGGACCATCAATTTGGGTTTAGAAGTCAGCATAGCACCATTGAACAATGTCATAGATTGGTACATTTTATAAGAAGAGCATTTGAAGAAAAGAAGTACTGTTCTTCCCTCTTTATTGATGTTTCTCAGGCATTTGATAAAGTGTGGCATGAGGGCCTGATTTTGAAATTGAGGACATATCTACCAATGAACATTGTGAATCTATTGGAAAGTTACATTCTTGCCAGGAAGTTCACTGTCGTGGAAGGAGACTTCATGAGTGTGCCCGAAACTATCTCATCCGGTGTGCCACAGGGTAGTATACTGGGACCAGTTTTATATTTGATTTATACCTGTGATATGCCTCTGAGCAGTAATATCTTCACTTCTACATTTGCCGATGATACAGCCTGCCTTAGTATGCATGAAAACCCTCACGAGGCATCCCGATATCTTCAGAATCATATTAGCCTGTTGGAACTATGGTTGAACTTATGGAGAATAAAAGTAAATGAACAAAAGTGTGTTCATGTCACATTTACTCTACGAAGAGACACTTGTTCCCCCATTCGAATCAACAATCAAGTTGTTCCTCAACATTCACAGGTGAAATACCTTGGTATTCACCTCGACCGACGGCTTACATGGAAACACCACATCGACTCTAAGCTGACACAAATGAAGCTCAAATTAACTCAGATACATTGGCTGATTGGTAGAAATTCTACCCTCAGTCTAGATTGTAAACTTTTAATATACAAGTCGCTTTTGAAGCCGATATGGTGTTACGGAATTCAGCTATGGGGCACTGCTTCAGCTTCCAATGTAGAGAGAATCCAACGAATGCAAAACAAAATATTAAGGTTAATAACATCGGCTCCATGGTACATCAAAAATTCAATTTTACATCGTGATTTAAATATGCCACTTGTGACAGCTGAAATTGCAAAATATGCTGGAAAATATTTAACAAAACTCGAGTTCCATCCTAATCCCCTTGCTCGTAACATCTTGAACTTTCCTGGACACATCCGCTTAAAAAAGAGGGACACTACGGCATTAATACGCAACTCTCCAGATGAAATTCTTTGAAAATATTTTTTGTGCGTAATATGAATTTTATGTATTATTAATTATTATCACTATGTTTATGTCCGACACTGGTTGGGCCTAATAATTATTTATATATTTAAGATTTGAACACTTATTGTTAGTTCAGTTATTTGAAGATACAATAAACATATATTAGCGTGAAAAAAAAAGGTTTGATTAATAAATTCATTCCCAGTTTAAAGAACATTATTTTTATGAGTCAACCGATGTGTAAATCATCTGAACCAACAGAGAGGCATTTGTTCGGTTGCTTTAATATGAACAACAAAAGAAAGTGTGTTGGCAGGTTTGATCATTTGCAAATAAAAGACAAGTTTTTCGTGCCTTTGTTATTGTTGAACGGTTTTTTAATCAACAAGTGAAGTTCTCTGCTACATACATACATATCTCGATGAAATTCCCAAAAGTTTGTGAGAAAAGCGAAAATATGCTGCTCGAAGTTTGTACCAAAATATTAGCAAAATAACAACTACATACTGTACTTACCTCAAACTTGAACCGTAATATATCATAACTGTGTGATATATTATAAATATGAAATAAATATATTTTTATAATTCATTTGGATTGCTTGTTTGTTACATATATTACAATTTGTCCTCCTTGATCTACGCCCAAAAATATCTCAAAATGGGATATTTTCTTAGTCTGGCATCACTATTTTACTTTGAAGACGTTTTCAACACTACAATTATACATTTTTGTTTCATTCCACAATTCCCTTTGTTGAAAAGCAAGTTTTCTTTCGCACATTTTCAATTTTAAAAAAGGAGAAAGAAGTACTGGTAAGTGCAGCAAACGAACTTTCTAAAAACAGAAAGATCGTTTTTAGAAAGATCATTTCAATAAAATAAACGGGAAATTCGTGGAGAAATTTATTTATTTATTTAAGGAAAGCGAATATTGTTAAGCCACCCAAAATGCGATTGCCGTGTCTGCTGTCACGTTTCGTACAGTGACCGAAGCCGTTGCCACAGTCCTCCACTTCTGTCATAGTTTGGTACTCGGTTAGATTCCGTGAACTCAAATGATTGAAACTCATCTTTCAAATAATTTTGCTATAGACTTTTCGGTATGCAATTCAATAATATGTATCTATGAATGTGTTTCAAATTATTATGTCTATCACTTGGTCGCGATATGGAAAATTTTTAGAAATTTTTTTTACAAATATATATAATTTTATTGTTTTCTACAAAGAACGTTAAATTGTCTTGGAGCATTATACAAGAACCAAAGTCTAAAGTTTTTCAGCACTTTGGTGCCAAATTGTGTTTCAATATACTTATATATAAGTCTACAACCAGTGAATAAAAAAAAAAACTTTGTTCAATAATATTTGTCAAATTATTCAGTTTATTAAAATTAAATTGTGTGTGTTTATGCATATTTGTATCTAACACTAATTATTATCTTTCAGAGCGTTCTTAAACTCATATTAAAGCGGAAGCGTCGCTTTTATCCCGGAAGAGGGAGGAGGAGAGTGACTTTGGTAAGTTAAAATTAATAGGTATTGTAGGCTAAGCTGTCAATTACTTCATTGGTAGCTTAAACCACGAATACTTTATTAATTTCCTATATTTATATTGCAGCAGAGACAATTGCGACAGAGAGGAATGCATCAACAACAGACACGGCGGCCCAGCGGCAGCAAGGGTGGGAAGCAGATTAGCAACAAGAGTGGCATCCACAGCAGGAGTAGCAGCCATATGTGCATTATTTGCCCTACGTTCACGTACCATATGCATCACCATGGTATGGCACACCCCACTATGGCCCAATACAGTATCATTATGGGCCACTCCCACTGCCTCCACCTGCAGCTCTGTCGGCCTATAACAGCTGTCCACTACAATCTGGGCCACAAGCAGCTACACCACCGGTGGCACTTGCAACAAATAACTCACAAGCAGCTGAACCATTGGTGGCAATAGGTACATCATTGGTGGCACCTGTAGCAAACAGCTCGCAAGCAGCTGAGCCACCGGCATCTGATAAATAATTAATCAATTATTTTGTGTATGTGTTTTTTTGTTTTGGCTTAAAAGTATGATGATATGTGTAAGGACCGTCCCGTTTTTGGGACATTGGCGGAATGCAATAAAATATATTACATAAAATTAAAAATCAAAAAAAATTTTTTTGTCTTCAAATACTCTAAAAAAAAATTTTAACTGAAAATAATTATTCCATTTTCACAAAGAAATAACTTTAAATTTATACTTATTTATAGACTATGATGAAAATGTTCAAAACATTTATCGTGCAACGGAACATTACACTTTTTGTATATTCTTGTTGTTTTTTTCACAATCTCCACATCTGCGTTGTACTGCTATTGAAACAATCGCTATGTATGTATTTGCAACGGCAAAATCCAAAAACTGGGTAAATAATGGCCACCACCATTTTTTAGAACGAATTCTTGTTCTGTATAACGATATTTGTTTATCTAGCAGGGCGACACCGCCCATATTTTTATTATTTTCGCTAAACAAACGAGGGATTGGGACAGTTACATATTGCTTATCTTTCCTTGAAAAACGCTTGACATTTCCTAACGGTAATGTGTCACTGAAGTTTGTCGCCATTGTCAAATATATCGGTAGCCGACGATTTCTCTAATTTCTCAGTAACAAATTCTGTCTTTTCCTTAGAATATCTCACAGTTTTAGTATAAGTCGGAGAAATACTTTGCCACTTTATGTCGTCATCTTTTCTATTCTTAGCAATTGTTTTTTTTTTGTTTTTTAACTTTTTTAGCAGATCTCGACGATGTTTCCTCATGCTGTGGCACGAATAGTTCAAAAGTTCCAGCAATATCGTTAACTATATCATTCTCATCTAAATCATTTTCCACTATATCTTCAGAATCCGTCAGCTCGTCTAACATTAATGTAGTTATGATCCTCATATTCTATGTTTGCCTAAAATTTATCATCTGTGTTTTCCCCCTTTGTCATAAGTTCCGTTACTAAATACCAACACACGCATTTGACAGGTTGAAACGGTCAACTTCAAAGTGAAATTGACAACCACTTACAACTAACTGGTTTAAACTTTTAATCATTACCAAAGAGGATGCCAAAATTTATTCTTATTTTAACAAAAGTTTTAAAAATATACGATGTAGTTATTAAATAAGCAGTTTTTAAAATACGTCCTAAAAATGGGACAATGGCGGGTATTGGGTTAAGTACATATATAATGGTTTAGGCCTACTGGGGATGCCAGCCCTTAAAAACAATTGGTAACGCACTGAGTGTGGTACCTTAATGGTAGTGTGGAAACCTACACATTAATGAAAGATTTTATTCCAGGGACAGAAAAGAAGGGATATTACCTACCAATACATAGGCGCGTGCAACTCACATTTTGGTAGTAGTTATATTTTTGAATTAAAGTATGCGCATACATATAATTTCCATTAAAAGAAATAACACAAAAAATTAATTTTTCAACATACATATAACTTATTTCATTTCGAAAATATATTAACATTAGTAATGTATCTATATTTTTTACCTTTTTTTAATAATTTGGTTAATTTAATATTTAGGCTTGAGGTCTTTTATCGTTTAACAATTTTATTAAAAATAATCGATATTTCGATACTCATTGAGTATCATCTTCAGGACAATTCTTTTTTTTTTATAAATAATAAAATGAAATATTAAATTAACCAAATTATATTAAGATTAGTTTATATTTTTTAGTTTATGATTAATGTTTGTACAGTATATTTAGTCTATGATGTTTGTTTACATTTTGGTATAGATTTTGCTGGTTTGTATGGTTGTTGTCACACACTCATTATTTTTTAAGAAGCCACATGTATTCTTACTACTCATAATTATACTGCCAGACTTTTTGTAAGGAACAACGTAAATGAAACAATAATTTTCACCACACATTGTTGTTATCGAAATTTTCATTATATTTAATTACAATTAGAAAAATTGTTCGGCATCAGGCTGAAACGAAAACGTGTTAAAGAAGCTTCTTCTTTTTATCTATGTTTTTTTATTAATAATACAAATAAATTAAACAATTATTTAAAACAATTATACTTAGCTATTGACGTTAGGTATAATCTTGAAGTAGCACGGAACATGGATCCAATGGATTCAGACGATGTTGCTGTCAGATTGACCAAAAATTCAAAAAATGCGTGTCTTGTTTGTGACAGTGGCGACTGTGATAATGGAGACAACTGTAACTCAAAAAAAAAAAAGATATGACGACATAGCTTCCCCAACAAAAATTGATGTATCCACAATACGAAGCGGCACGATGCCAGTAGTTAATGTTCCACAAAACTACTTCCAACCACTTGCAGACTTGGAAATTGCAAGCGACAACAGCCACAACAACAATAAAAAGAGCCGCAACATTGACAGCACAGAAAATAGAAAGCCATTTTGTCCCCCAATTATTTTATACAACGTGAACGTTAAACTGCTGGTAGATCAATTGGAATCAAGAACCCCAAAGATAAATTTTAAAATAAAAAACATAAATAGACACAAAAGTAAACTCTTTATTTCAGATATTATCGTGTACAAAGAAATGATGTCATTGCTGAGAGAAAAAAAGATAAACTCCTACTCTTTTACACCTAAAGAACTTCGTCAAATGTCATTTGTAATACGTGGATTACACTACAAAACAGAAACTGAACATATCAAAAAGGCATTGGACAACGTAATCCCTAATGTTGTAGATAAGGTCTCAAAGTTCACTACAAATTTCTCTAAAAAAAATAACTCTGACACAGGCTTATTCTTAGTCACCCTTCAACAAGGAAAAGGCCTCAAAGATATCACGCACATCAAACACATACTCAACCAGATAATTGTTTGGGAAAAATCTAAGAAAAACTAGCGCGAAATTCAGTGTCGCAGATGTCAACTTTGGGGCCATATGGCAAAAAACTGCAACCGCTGTTTTCAATGCGTAGAATGTGACGAGTAGCATGAGCCGGGCATGTGTGCTAGAAATACAGGAGAAAAGTCTGAACCAGTGTGTGTCAACTGTGGCCAAAGTGGACATCCGGCGAATCGGAGAGGCTGCACAGCTTACCAAAAATACGTAACTAACAAACAACAAAAACTTGACGAAGTTCGTGAAAGAAATGCAGTCGCTGCTAATAATATTCCAAGAATTATCCCACCTTCAACAATAACACCGGGAGTATCATATTCTAGCCATTTTCACAACCCCACAAATCAACCAGCAACTTATAGCCAACAAAACAATAAATCCGCAATTGTAGACGAGTTTCTCAAGTTGGCAAGTTATTTCATGGAGTCTGAAAAGCTCACACTAGAACAGGAAATTGAAAGTTTTTTAAAAGAATATACAAAAATGCCAAGAGACGTAGCCAAGGAAGAGTTCAAGAGGCTACTTTCAAAAGTGCAGAAGTTTTATGACCCGTAGAAGCCTTAATTTTCTAACTTTTAATGTACGCTCACTTGTGGAAACAAGTCGACGCATTGATCTTATGAACATACTACATTACAACAACAAAATTGATATCGCATTTATCCAGGAGTGTCACCTCCGGGAAAATAGAAATATAAAACTCAATAATTTTAATTTTATTTATGATAAATCTCCGATTGGAGTCGCAATAGCTATAAGTGATACAATTGCATACAGCCAAATTACAATTACTGACCTGAAATTCAACAACATCTTCTTACAAATTGAAATGCGGATTGATAATACCCCTAAAAAGTTCCTAGTTGGCTCAATTTACATACCCAGCAACACAAGTGAAGTACAAATTCGTAGCAGCCTTTCTAAAATATTTCATGAAACCAGAGGTTTCGATGGCATAATAGTTGGTGGAGATCTCAATTCGAAACACCCGTACTGGGGAGATACGCAACATAACGGCAATGGAAAATACCTATACAACTGCCTTCAAGACCACTCTCTTTACGCCCAACGTATTTCAGACTCTAAGCCTTCCTACCCAAATGGTGGGTCATATCTAGACCATTTCTTAGTAACTCCTCACTTGGTAAACACTACTATACCAAATTACAGAATTACCAGCTTGTCTACCTTTTCCGATCACTTCCCCATTAAGATGGAACTTAAATTCAATAATATTGAACTTGTATTGATGTCTCCAAAAAATTTTATGTCTTTCAAGAACACAAACTGGTCATGCTTTCGTCGGGATATGGAATTGGCGACATATTCTATAATGCCTCCAGATAACAGAAATCTAAAAAATGAAGAAAAAGATCAATTAATATCAGAATTTAATACAATTTGCAGTACAGTAACGAACTCTCATTCTCAAAAAATCGTGCTCCAAAACAAAAGAATTCTTATTTCGGATAAAATTAAACACTTTTTCCGAATAAAACATACTTGGCAAAAAAACCTAAAAAAGATTTACCATAGGGCTGGAAACAGAGAAGGTCAAGATTACGCACTTCCATCAAATCAAATTCAACTTCTCAAATTGCTTATAAAGGAGCTTATTAATATCGAGCAGGCAGAACTATTTAACCAGCGCTTAGCTAAAGATAAAACCAGGACCAACCGCGTTTAAAGAAATTTATAGGTTAATTGGCAATAAAAAATCTTCCTTTTGTAGCAAACTTTGATTGACGGTACAGAAATTTTCAATGATACTGACAAATGTGAGATATTTCGTAACCATTATTCTACAATATACTCCGAAAAGTTGCCTGTGTCGCCTGTTGAAGACTTAGAAGAACGCGTTACCACACACATTGCCAATATAACACCATCTATATACACCTTTGATAATTTATTTCGTTCAATAGAAAATGATGACGATATGCACTTTGTAAAAATGGCTACAGTGAAAGACACTATAAAAAAAATTAACAACAAAAAATCAGCCGGTCTCGATAACATCTCGAACTTTTTATTAAAAAGACTTCCTAATATTTCAGTAAAATTTTTACCAATTATTTTCAATAACTGCTTTAACAATGGCTACTTTTCATCATGCTGGAAAATAGGGAAAATTTTGCCTATAAAAAAGAAACCCAGTAGTAAAACTCCTGATGATTTTCGCCCCATATCTTTATTGTCCAACGTGGGAAAAATTTTCGAAATGCTTATAAAACAAAAACTTGCCAATGAACTCATAATTGACCCAATATCTTGCTTTCAGTTCGGATTCAGAGAAAAGCACTCCACGCTACATGCCCTTTTAAAATTCCACAGCTACGTGACGTATAATCTGAGACAGCAAAATTGCACTGTAGCAGTTTCACTAGATATACAAAGGTATCCTGTATAAACTAGTTGACTTGGGCATTGATCCATTCCTAGTATAATTATTTGTGAGCTACTTTTCTGACCGAAAATTTTGTGTTCAATTAAATGAAGCCAATTCTGGCTTTGGTACAGCAAAGAGTGGGGTACCTCAAGGAAGTGTGTTGGCTCCATTTCTCTTCAATTTATACCTTCATGATTTTCCGCACGAAACATCTGATTCAAAAGCAATATTATACGCTGACGACTGTTTAATATTCTCCCATGATGTTTCTCCTAAGATGGCGCTTGACAAAGTTTCTCTACACCTATCAATTATAAATGAATTTTATAAAAAATGGGGCATTGAAATTAATGCTACTAAATCCACTGCCATATCCATAAGAAATGCCTCAGGAAAATGTCCAAGGTTCGTTGTATCAGAAAGTAAACGACTAGAGTTATCTCTTGAAGATACTACTATTCAATTTAAATCCAGCTTCAAATATTTGGGAGTTACTTTCGACAAACTATTCAAATTCAATAATCAGGCCAGAGAACTCCTAGCAAAATGCAAGAAAATTATTGGGATGTTTTCAAAAGTATTGAAAACCAAATACCTACCTCAAAATACTAAACTCCTCATCTACAAAATGGCCATAAGACCCGCTTTGCTGTATGCCTTCCCAATCTGGTTTACTATTTCCCCTATAGTGGCTAAGGAATTGGAGATTTTTGAGAGGAGGACTCTTCGAAGCTGTATTAACAAAAACTTTGAGACCTACACAAAACGCTTTTCAAACACATTTATTTATAAAAAGTCTTCAATTGTACCACTTTGCCAATATGCACTGTCTTTACAAAGAAATTTTGTAGAAAAACTGCCGTTACTTAATTAATGCATTATACAACGATAACCAAGACATTGGCTGGATAAATTCTACTTACTTATCTCCAGTAGGCATTCGACTGGAGGTCAATGAACATCAGGCCGAAGTTTATTATGTTCCAAACTTCTACCAAAAATCCTACCCGGGGAATCATAGGGGATAGGAATCTATATAATAAAAAAAAACAAATACAGTTACATATGTACATAGTTTATATATTAATGTTTATTTAAATTTTCCAGAAGAAAAAAATGTTCACCATCTTGGTGATCTCGTTTAAATTAATAGTACGTTTTCATATACGTGATTTCGGCCAAATTATATGATTTGGCCAAATTACGTAATTTGGTACATGATTTCGCATACAAATTTCATGTGACGAAATTACCTCAAATGAGATGATTTCATCCAAATTATGTCGAAAATTGTCTGTGCAACACTGCGCGGCTGCTTTTATTCCAAATGCAACTCTGGGGCATCCATTATTAGTGACTTACAAATCCGAAAAAATGACATTTAAGTACGAATAAAAATTACTTTCATTTTAGTTGTTGATAGTTAATAGAGTGAAATTTTACAAAATTATATTAAAAAAGCAATTAATAAATAATTCCAAACATATTTCCATTAATAAGGTGTTAAATATATTTTCATTAATAGAGATATTATAAAAACAGAGTAATCTCAAGCCTATCTGTGTTTGATATGCGTAAAACAATAGACTGTGAAAAATTGCAACAAATTGAATTGTGAAAATTTATGTATGTATATGAAATTTAATTAATTAATTTCAATTCAAAAATATTCGTATTGTTTGCTAGTCTGCGTCACAAATTATAATAGGCCATAAGTGGTGGACGTGCAGTGGAGTTCTGCTAGATCGACATATGCAGCTAATACTCAATGACTGGCTAAAAGATGACGAAATATTTAAGTCAAGGTAAGACAAATAGAAGAAATAGTAACTCAAAAACTAATCCCTCTACAGTATCAATAATACCCTTTTAGCACCAGAAATACTAAGGTCTTAAATATTTTCAACACTGATATACATATATTATTTAATTTGGTCAAACCAGATCATCATAATCATCGCTCCCTTCAGTCGTTAGTATACAAATAAGTGAGTTGACGCAAGCAGTGATTAGATGCTCATCTTTTGGAATGTTTACTGTTGGGTGATGATTTAGTTAAGAAAGGTAAGTAAATGTTTTAGGGAAAATATTCAACAATATAACTGATTATCAATTTTATTTCATCCGTAATTTAGACCTGCAAGCTCTACAATCTTCACTTTATGCCTTGGGTAAAACCATTAGTGCTTCAAGTCAATGTCTGATAAATTTCACTATATCATCTGTTTTAAATAGCAATTCATTACATTTATTTGGAATAATTTTATAATACAAAATGTTTGTGTATCTGGAGTTATTATTTCTATAAATTTATATGTATGTATAATGTAGTACATTAAAATTATATATTATACTATTGACAAATTTATATATTCGTACACAAAAGTTTTACAAATTTCAACTTTTCTAATATTTTTGTACAAAAGAAAAAAACTTTAAAAAATTATATAAATAATGAATAATTTTACATTTAAGATTTGAAAACTTATTTATTAATATTTCAGATTCAATAAATAATATATAATAATAAACGAAAAAATAAGCTTATTTCTACACGGTCAGGTTTCTAACAGCTGGTAGGTAGCAGATTCCACGTGTTCCCAAAATCTCGAAGACCGATCCTTTAAATAAATATAGCACTAAAAACAAATTAGCAAAAATACATGCTAAAGCTCACCAATTTCCAAAGTCTTGGAGATTTTTTATAGTATTTGCAATAAGAATTAACAAATACTACTAAATGCACTTGAAAAGTAGCCACATACTTTTTCTACTAAGTCGTTTTTGTGTTGATTATAATTTAATAAAAACTCAATGTTATTTTTCCATTTTTATAGATTTTTTTCTACTTCAAATTGCTATTAAACAAAAGTTGTGTTTCTTTTATGTTAAAAATAAATAAACAACACAAATGTCAAATTGATGTCGAAAATTCGAACATGAAATCACTTAAAACATAATGGAAACACTTTGAAGTAATTTCGTCAAATCAACTTGATTCGCTCATAGTGGAAACGTACTATAAGTCGTTATTTAATATAACAGTTTGTGATTTCCTTTTATGTTCTCAAAGAATTGCATTAAAAAATGTAAAAATTTAGTTTTAAGTGTTATTTAATTTTTAACGCCTTTTTACAAGCTAACTCTGTATATGAATGTTAATATCGGGAGCAAACATTGTTTTAAAATTTACATATAAGTATTATCAATACATTCGAATCGTTTTCATTTATCAAGCAAGTAGCATTAACATTGATATCATGTTAAAGTCAAACGTACATAGGTTTATAGTATACATGTGATGTTGAAAATTTGTTAACAATTTAATTAATTTTTTTAAAGCCTCAATAAAAGCCTCAAGTACTTAATTAACAATTATAACAATTTCAAGTATTTTCAGCAATTTTTTTATTTTTTGAAACTTTTCTGGATCTATAATTTTTTTCTGAAAGTCTCCCGGGGTATATACTATATATCAATCGACGCGCATTATTGTCAGCCTTTGATTGCAGGTAGCGTGCTTTGTAGCCACCGAACCGTTTGTGTATAATATGTAAAACACTAAAAAAGTATTTTCATCGATTTTTAATTTTTTTGAAATTTTGCTAGATCTATAATTTTTTTCTGAAAGTCTCCCGGGGTATAACCTATATATCAATCGACGCGCATTATTGTTAGCTTTTGATTGCAGGTAGCGTGATTTATGGCCACCGAACTGTTTGTGTGTAATATGTAAAATACTAAAAGTGTTTTAGCAATATTTTTATTTTTTGAGAGTTTGCTGGGACTATAACTTTTTTCTGAAAGTCTCCCGGGATATACCCTATACATCAATCGACGCGTATTAAGGTGAATTCACCCGTTCGTTCTGAACGTTCCGAACGATTTTTTTTATATGTAGTTTGACTTCTCTATTTTTGAGAGAGTGAGAGAAAGAGAGTAAATTTAATGCGGAACAATTTTTGCTTGAATTGGTTTAATTTTAATTATCGTCCCGAACGAATTGAACTGTGCTGCCAGATACTTACATTTTTTATGCAAAATTGAAATGAGCTGCCACATCATATTATACGTACATATGTATGTATAATTATATACAAGTATATTTGTAAATTTTTTATATTTATTTTAACTCAATAACTATTACAACAAACACTCGACTTTTATTCATTTGCATATTTTTTAGTTTTATAAAAATTTGATAAATTTAAAACAAAGCAAATTGCAATCAACTGCCACTGTGCTGCCGGCTTCTAAAGGTAACACACAACATTTACAGAGTTGTTGCATATGGTAGCTTTGTTTCTACAGAATATTTGTTCGACGCGGGTGAATCTTCTGTGAGCAAACTCTCAGTAAACTAAAATTGTCTCTCAACGAACATTTTCTGCAGAACGAACGGGTGAATTCACCTTTAATGTCAGCTTTCGATTGATGTGTGGCCACCGAAGTTCTTGCCTATTATGGGCGTAAAACTAAATGTGTACTTTTCGGCAACGTTTTTCATAATTTCTTAGTCCACAAATTTTACCCTAAAGGTTTCCGTGCAAAAACTGTTACTACGATTTGCGTGCACTGTCATTTGCTATCGATCGAAGGTAGCACCATATGAATTGGAAGTTTTGTTCTCCTATTATTGATGAAAAACTCGATATAAAAGTGGTCTAAGTAAATCTTAAATATATTCTGAATTCCTCAAATAATTTTAGTGACAACTGCAAAATTTTATTTAAGAGCCTGCATGCTACAAATATTAATACCTTTGTTTTAAATTATTTGATATATACCTATAAAATCTTTGCATTCAATTCAGCAATTTTTTTTCATTCTTTGTTTACATAAACGGGGAGGGTTTGTCAAGGCAAAAAAATTTGAAAAAAAGTTTGTTTTCTTCACGGCGATTTTTTTTTATTGAAAGAAATTACGAATCTTGCGTGCATTAATTAATATGACTTCCATAAAAAATAAAACAATCAAAAAAGAAAATATCAACAAAAAATTCGAAAGATGTCAGAAAATAGAAATTTTGAGGTAAGTTAAAAGTTCTATATTAAAAATTATTAATTTTGAGTTATATTCAAGAAACTAACGGTCCAAATGTATTACAAGTTGACGCCTCTTGGGATATTGTAAAATGGAAGGTGCGTTATTCAAAAAATTGCTCCGGAAAAGCGGAAAATGCAATCGTTGGTGTAAATGGTAAATTTGGTATTAAAAGTTCATATATAATAATAAATATTCTAACTATAACTGATTTCCTATTTATGTAAGTATATAAATTACGAAAGATGAGTTAACACTACGATCGGCTTAAAGGTGGATTCACCCATTCGTTTGGAACGAAATTTTTGTTGTAAGACAAATTTAGTTTGACAAATTTAGTTTTCTAATATAGGATTCACCCACTTCGAACAAAAGTTCTGGAGAAACAAAGCTAACATATGGAACAACTCTGTAAATGATGTGTGTTACTTTTACAAGCAGGCATCACAGTGGTAGATGATTGCAATTTGCTGTGTTCTAAATTAAAAAATTTTTTATAAAATAAAAATATACAAATGTTTGTTCTAATATGAGTTAAATAAATATAAAAAATTTACAAATATACTCTGTATATTGTTAATCATACATATGTACACATAATATGATGTGGCAGCTCAGTTCAATTTTGCATATGAAATGTATGTATGTATGTAGCTGGCAGCATTCATCAATTCGTTCGGAACGAAAATTAAACCAATTCAAACTAAAATTGTTCCACGCAAAATTTACTCACTTTCTCAAAAATAGAGACGTCAAACTAAATATAAAAAAGCGATCGGAACGAAAATTTCGATCAGAACGAATGGGTGAATCCACCTTAAGAGTATATTTGTCCAAAAAAGGGATGCTGAAATGGACATGTGATTCAGACTTAAATATGAACGATTTTTTTGGATTTTCAGGTTCAGATGTATTGGAAAATGTGCCACACGTAGCTTCTCTACAATTTAAACTTCGAAAAGGAATTTTAATTTCAAAAAGTTTGACGCAGTGAGATGCGAAATTGAATTTAAAAATGAAGGATATAGAGAAAGATGAAAGAATAAAAACTTTGGAAATTAAAAAAAAAAATTAATGAATCGCTAGATATGAGCTAGTATTAAAATACAAAATGTAGCTTTAAGTTCTAAAATAAAAAAATATGTATGTACACATTTTTCAAAATATATTTCAATTAATGTTAAACGTCACTTTTTTTTACATAAAATTACTTTTTACCCAAACATAATTTGATAAATAGCCTGTCGCTTAATGTCGAACTTGTTTTGATCAATTTCTTCGGTATTTGTGTCGGGGAAATCTTCCGTTGGGTAGCTACTATTTAATGGACATTATGATCAATTAATATATTATGAATAATACATGTTAGCATTATCGACAAGCAACATTATCTCTTATGCTTACTTGATATACGATTTCGTAGCTCTTTTAGACTACAAAATCTTTTTTTTAATAAACCAATACTCTACTTCTACTCGAACACGATGTCTGCTGTGCCGTTGATTGAACTAGTTTCGTTTTGAGTAGTTCATGGCTGTAGAATTCGTTCTGTATGGAGTTATAAGCAAATTCGAAAAGGAATACGCGGGATCCCCTGCAATCCATTCATTTTCCTAAAAATATTGTGATGAATTCAATGCCAACGGACAAGAACATGAACACTTCCAGGTGCTCCTACTGTGGTATGGCGAATTCGCAATTTAATTGAGTAAATAATTCTTCTCTAAAAGTATGGAATTGCATCTTTAACTGGCGTATCTGCCAACTTAAACTCCGTCCCGTCTACATAGCCTATACAATAAGGCAACTTGTTAAAAGTTTCTTTTAATATATTCTGTCTCTTCGTTTGGTTAGACCAAAATATATAATTCTGTTTCAGTTCAAGAAATGCTCGAAATATTCTTTAAGTAATATTTTGCAGTGCTCCACCATTGCCAATGCCAAATATATTCACCACCATTGTTGGTAAATATTAAATTGCTTACATGTACATATTTCTTTGTTGAAATTCTTTACTGGAATATGTAAGTGAAGATAATACAAAGAATTCTGATTTGCTACAACGTAACATTTGACGGAAACGATTATCATCTAATTGGGTTAGATTTTGGTAGAAAGTATTATAACCCGTCATAATGATAGTACAATATCTAAACTATCATAAAATATTGTTAGCTCTTCTCCCATCAGCTCGTCCACCTCTTTCGTTTTCTCATATTTTCTTTTTCACTTCAATAATATTTAAACTTACGGCTTTCTTCATCTATGAATTAATTACACAATTCCTACTGAAAAAAAATCAAAATGTTTCCCTTGCCACGTTTAAAAATATATAAGACAATCTGGTTTAAAGAGCAATCTATATTCACTACATTTATTTGATAATAAATGTAATATATAAAAATATTTTGTTGCCTGGTGTTGCTATTTCTAATATTTTATATACACACGTATGTACATATATGTAGGAATTAAATTATATTATTACATACAGATGAAACAAAACTAATAATGTAAATCTACATACATATGTATGTATACAAAAGAATCTACAAATTTCAATTTATCTAGCACTTTTGTACAATGGAAAAGAAAATTATTAAATAAAAATTAAATTACTGTTGATTAACTTCCAGTAATTGTAGTTTTGATCAATTAGAGAAATATAGTTAGAATTTATTACTAGATATATGTTCAGATGACGAAAGAAATTTAGTAAAAACGTTCGCATGTTCAAATATGTGCGGAAGTTAATTAAAATCAATGTTCATGTGTAGAAAAGTTCCCTATTACAATTCGTGTTTCGTTACTGGTTGTTCAATATAAACTTTTTGATATTTTTTGTTTCCAAACACAGTATTCCATTGTCCGTATCGATGTTTCCAGTTTTTTCCATCTTATTTCCTTGCCAGTACTCATGCTGAGAGGTTATCTTGCAAATCGCGGAGTTAACAAAATAAAACAGAAAAGAAAATTGCGATAATCAAAAAACAATGAACAGATTTTTTTTCCACTTTGTGTGTTCTGCATATGTTCATATCGAGCCTTTGGTGCAATACCGTAGTAACTCAAAATTTGAATTTTTTTAAGGTTATATTACGAAATTATTCGCCTTGTCGTTTTTTATATTCTTTAAAAATTTTTATAAAAATATTTTGTATACTCAGCTCTTGAGAAAAGAACCAAATTTTTTCTTACCATTAAGTTGTGTGTAAATTTAAAACTTTAAACTCAATTTCTGCAAAACAACCTTTTTTGAATTATTGCGTTATTGCAGCAAAGGCTCGATATGTACTTATAAATATGTAGATTTCACATTGGACAAAAATAAAATATCTTTCTTTAATCTAAAAACACAGCTAGTCGGATCTTTCTGGAACCGGTGGAGCTTTTCCCCTGTTGCACATCTCATTATGAGACGTTGGCTCCTGAAAAACAGAATTTATAATTAAAAATTTATGTTGATAAGTTTTTCATACTTTTCGTTTGCTCCTTTTGGCTATCTTTTCCACATTCTATGCTTTATCAGCTCTTTGACTTTTCACTGCATTTTATTTTTATATTTTTTGTTACATACCACGGAATATATTATGACTCACATAATAAATTTAATACTAGTATATGAACCCCAGTTTCTTTATATTTTTCACGTTGCGTGAGCTTAACTGATAAAACATAGTAATGAAATGTAGACACTAAAAATTAAATATTTTTATAAAATAATTAAATATACCCTTTCGGGCCCTAAATTACTGTACAAAAGGGCAATTGCCGGGCGCTTTACATCAGCAATGTGACAGCTCAGCTTCAAGTCTTCAGAAGAATCAAATTCGTTCGGTTCTGAGAAATGAGCAACGATTTGCAATTAATATAGCTTTTGTGGTTTAAGCATATATGTATTTTGTTTATTATATGGTAAGGAGTTAATAATATTGACAAATAGGTAAATTTTATAAATTATTCTATGGCTTTATCCATGAATTCAAGAAATCTTTTGGCATACTGATCAGGATCACAGGTTGAAATACCATCAACATTACCACCGTATTTCACAGTTTTTGCAGCTTTGGCAGCCTAGAAATATACATCAAAATAATAAATTATATAAAAATTGTAGTTGTTTCACAGATAAAAATTATTAAGGTCCAGTAAATCTCAGTTTATCACGTCTGTTAAAAAATCACGTTGATTTCAATCCACGAACGATTTTATGGTATTGCGCAAATCGCCCAATTTAAAATTTGTCGGCATGATTTTTCTTTTTTTTTAATCAACTTTTTAATTTCTATAATAAGAAAGGAACTAAAGTTTTAAAAAATATTTTGACGGGGCTGATCAAATCCAATTAAACCAAAAACAAAACAAAAATTTTAAGTAAATACATCAAATTTCAAGCAAAGTATCGTGAGGCTGTCCACACACAACGCAAACAGTATTCCTGGCAGTTGGTGCATTGGATGGGTCCAGCCCCCTTATGGGGCTCCCCTAAGGTAACTCTTCTGTGTAGAAAGTACCTCAAATTATGAAATTTTTTAGCTTTAAATCAATTGGTTCGAATTCAAATCGAAAGAGTGCCTGGGGGATTTTTTCCGTTCTTAATGTTAGTAACATTTTTCACTTTATAGCCACAATTCTGTAAGCCGCTCATTACCTTGTTGGGGTTCACGTAAGATTCAACACGTTTTATCGGTATCACATAGAAGGAATTTTCTCCAATCATTTTAATTAATTCTTGAACCAAGTTATTTGAGTTATACTCTCTCAAGTATATTGGAGGCGGCTTACTTGATTTCTGACACGTAATAAATGCTTCGCTCTCAGTCTGGAGTATAGCGAATCTGTTATGAGAATTAGGCTTGCTTTTGTCGTCGTCCATAGCAATCTTTGCGGGAGAAGTGACTTTTCTAGACTTTGGGCTTCTTGCCCTTTTGAGCACTGTCATATACCCTCCATAGCTATTTGTGGCATGGATACTTCTTTCTGCTTTATATTGAGATTTTCTTCTTGGCTATTGACGTTGTCTTTTTTTAATAGTTAAGTTGGAATATATGGCCGAACTTACCAAAGCACTCACCGGAGCAATTAAATTTCCGGACTCAGAAGATGACCGAATGCGAAATACTTCTCTTTTAAAAAATAGCCAACTGTTGTCAATTTTATTAATTTTATTTGTTTCGCTGATGTAAATAATATACATTTATGCCCCGATTATGGTTTACAACTGTTGCCAGTATGTGTTGCTCGCACTGTCAAAAATCTACAACAGGTCATGTTGTTTTATTAACATTACAAGTTGAAAATCGAAAATATTAAAAAAAATTAAGTATGCATATAAAATTTGTTTTGCAAAACATACAGAACTGTAAAAAATAAAAATTAAATAAATGAATATAAAATAAAATAATAAAATATTTCTTAGCAAAATTACAAATAAAAAACAAATGGCAAAGCTGGTTAAGCTGATGAAAATTAATTCAGTTATTGGCTGAGGCAAGCTGCCATTTGGATATAACAAAATACAGCTCAAGGACAAATGGGATCATTTTACTGAACAACTAAATGGCTTGGGACAGTCAATTAAAAATATTAAAGAATGGCAGAGTTAATTTTTAGAAAATTGCTCAGTTTTTGTATCAAAAACAAGAAACCATCCTTGTTTTTGCGGAAAATTTTTATAAAATTATAAAGTGTGTTATTGTAATTAAGACATTGTAAAAACTTTTGGTTTTATAAAAATTATACATACTTATTCTATATATGATAGTTCCAATCGATTTGAACCGTCTCTAATTCTTTTCCGGATACGTGCCAATTGTGTGTTTTTTGTTTGTTTTATTTATACGCTTTTTTAATCTTTCTTTTTAACAGTCTTTGGCATGCAGGTATATATTTTTACGGAAATATGTAATACAAATAAAATGCAACTCTGTGACATAAACAGCACCTAGATGTTGTGAACCATAATCAAAAAATAAATTAATGTTGTGTTGTAGCCGAAACAACACAACATTTAAGTGATGTAAACCATAATCGGGGCATAATTTTTAGATAAAAGTTTTAATTTATTTAGTTTATAAAATGTAAACTGAGTTTAAAAGGTTTCCTTAAGATGGTGATCACAAGAATAGATACACCAGAATGAGAATAATGTACAAACAATAATACAGGCATGCTCTCACACTCGCAAGTTTTTGAAATCGCCAAGCGACTTGAAAACGCCAAAGTTATATTTAGATATTCTGTAACTCATGTGTTTTGCTTGCCAGTTGCCATATTCGAGGTTGTATATACTCGCCAGAGTATAAGGAAACAATGGAGAGGAAAAATGAGCAAAACAAAAAAGCTTTTTTTAATTTAATATATTTTATTAAAATTTTCAGCAAAATAGTCTAGTTTTGATACAAATAAAAAGAAAACATATTTAATTTAATATATTTATCATTTTATTGTTTGTTTAAAGTTCAGTTTATTGTAATTTCATCAGTTCACTTCAGTATACCCTTGCGAGTTTAACTCGCCAAAATTCTGGCGTTTGCGATTTACAGAACACTAATCTTGCGAGTTCAAGTCATAATCGCAAATATTATACGAGTTGCGAGTGTGAGAACGTGCCTGATAGTTACAATGTTGCCGTGTGTGTATTTAAAGTAATAAGCAACTGATAATTAAAATTAACTACATTGTTGGTACAGGTATGCACTAGTCAAAGGTATATCACCTTCTTGACAATACTAGATACGTTGAGGTTGGGTTTTTACTTTAGATGACCTTCTCAAAACTGGAGAAGTATTAGGTTATTTGCTTGCAGGCTGACCGAAATTTTACTTGGAGATGGGCGATAACAGTTACCATTATCATCTTCTACTACAAACGATCCAGGATGAACTTCTTTTTTATTAATTGCTGGTTGCCAGTTGTGGTCACCCACAGTGTCACCTGTGAGTGAAATCTTTTGCTTAGCTTATGTGTTCTGCTTTTCTCTTTTAGCTTTTCAAGATTTACTAACTTTCATTTGTTCTGATGTTACTAACTTTTCTTTTGATGTAGGCAACATTCCTCGGACTTCATGACCGAAAACACGTTGAGAGGAAGCACTTAAATTTCCTCTAGGTGTATTCATGTAGTTTAACACTCCTAGATAATAATCACTGTTGTCGTAAGACGATTTTTTATAATATTTTTTAGCTATTTGGACTGCTTTTGCTGATAAACCATTGCCATTGGGATGATATGGTGAAAAAATGCGGTGATTGAATTTCCAAATTGATGAACATTCTTCAAATTCATTGCTGGAAAATTGCGGGCCATTATTATAGTGTATGCGGTGATCCAAATGCTGGGAATATTTCTTTTAAAAATAAAATTACATTTTTTGTAGCTGTTTCAGAAAGTTTTTGAAATTTGAGGTATCCGGAGCAATTATCAATAAATACTATGGAGTCTTTGTTGTTGAAATGAAATAAATTTGTAGCACCAATATCGAAGCCGGTATTTGGAATTTATTTTTCATAAATTTTTAATTTTGTGTTTTTATGTTGATGAACTTGACAGGCAGCGCATTTTTTGCGTAGTGAAAAATATCTTGAGTCTTGCGTTACCAAAAAAATTGATTCCCTAGCCAATCTGACATATTTAGCATAGTTAAAATGTCAATTGTGTATATATTAAAAAAATTATGTTAAACTGATATGTAGTAACACCTTTGAAGATTTAAAAATTATGCCATCATCGTTGACCGAAAGTTATTCTCTAAAATGCAAATATTGTTGAATTTCAAGTGGCAAATTATCTTTTGATTTTGCCCATCCATTTTTAATAAATTTGGTAAGTATTTAAAAAGACATTATTAGTTTTTTATATTTTCGAATTCTTTGTCAAACATTGGCAGAATCATTTGTGCTTCAAAAATTTCTTCTTCTTCTTTACTGACTTTATTCTCACAATCACTAGGAACAGCTAAATACGTTCTCTCACCTGGTTTATAGATGACAGTTGGATTATATATAAGTAAGTTAAGTGTAATTTTTTGTAATTGAGTAGGTGAAGAGTGTATTACCTTTTTGAATATTGATTTCAAAGGCTTATGATCAGATTATATTGTTAATTGCTTACCCCAAATGTATTGATGAAATTTTGCGCAGCCAAATTTGACAGTTAATGTCTTTTTTCCAATTGGGAATATCGATATTGGCAATCTCTCAAAGATTTCGAAGCATATGCCACTGGGTGACCATCTTGTAGCAAAACCGCTCCCATTGCGTATGAACTGATATCAACTAAAAGCTTAACATCTTTATTGATATCATAAAGTTTGAGTACTGGTGGTATGCCGATAATCTATTTTAATTATTTTTGTTGAATTGAGACCCAATGAAACGAATTTGATTTTCCGAGCAAAGCTCGCAGCGGGCCAGTAATATGAGAAAAATGTTTGATAAATTTACTGAGATGAGTGAATTTACCTAGAACTCTTTGTAGTTCATCTCGATTTTTTTTGTGTTTTAAGTCTGTTGGCTGCGTCAATATTTTCTGGATCTGGATATAATGTGTCCCAGAAATTTTACTTGTTTACGATCAAATTCATATTTCTCTTTATTTAATTTCATACCACTTTTTTCAATAATATCAATTACGTCTGCTGTTGTTTTACGTAAATCTTCTCGAGTGTTTGAATGTATCAAAATATCATCATTAGCTACTTTTACATTAGACATACGGGACAAAAAGTTGTTGCATTACATTTTGAGAAACTTCAGCTGATGATGATATACCAAACGGCAATCTTTTACAGGAATATCTTCCCCATGGCGCACAGTGGCTGAAAATCGTTTTTCATTGGCCAATAGTCGAATTTTTTTTGTCACCGATTTTTAAAATTTTTATGCCATTTTGGAGCTAATATATCCATATTAAGGTAGCCAAAAAATTAGGTTAAACTATTGATAATTGTGGGCGTGGCATGCTGTCAAACTCAACTGTTTTTGTTATTTCAGAAAAAGGTGTTTTTTTATCAGTGTTTTGTGAAAAATAAATGGTTACTACTCGCAAGTTATCATCGATAATGGCCTGCGGTCTTTTTTATAATGTTGGTAGGATTATAGTCTTTAGTTGTTGTAAGTGGTTACCGCTCTAGCGTTTAATATTAGAGGTGTTATGAAATATTTATGAAACTACTATATTTTTCTGAAATTTAAACTTTAGTGGAATAGAACTTCTAGGGAACAAAAGGGAACAAGAAACGTATACCACCCGAAGGCGAAGGTGTCTTCTTTAACCCTATATATACTTTTGCACCCGCCACGACCCGCCGGTAGAACACTTTTTTAATTTTAATGAAATTACTCTAAAAAAAATTCAAATTACGATAATTTAAACAGCCCTATAATTACTCGTATACAATGGTGTATTAAATTTTCACTTTTTTGCCTAAAGGTTTATGTTCTTTACTTTAGACTACGTAAAACTAAAATAATTAAATATAATACCTGCGAAAGGGTTTTATGGCTTTGTTTTGATCAGCAAAAAAATCAGTCATAAAAATATCACAATAGGTTCTACAGTAAACATATAATCTTTTTCTAATATAACTGTTAGGGTCAGCCAAAGTCATAAACAATTTTATAATAATAATCGCGACATTAAACCACTAACGATAAAAAGAACCCCATAATGGCGAAATACTAATTAGTTTTACCTGATATTAAGGTCTGGATAACAAGTGCAGTTTTGTTCAATTTAAGTACTACCTGCTATGAAATTGAAGATCAATGTGTGAATAACATGTATCTAAAAATGTATAAAACTACGGATTCAATAAGGTATTACAAATAATAAGTTAATCCTTTACGTTTACGTACGTATATTTGCAAGTGATAAATCATAACAGACTCAAATAAAAATATTCAGAAACATATGGAGAGCTTTGGTTATAAAGAACTGGCCGAAGAGTATTTTAGAAATAAAAACTAGGAAGATGTTCTTAGTTACGTTAAAATAAAATTAAACTTAAATTCGTGTAGCACCGAAATACAAGAGCAATTATCTAATTTTGTAAAAGTACTAAAAAAACGCTACAAAGAAGTTAGCTACAGTAAACAAAAGTTTTATATAAAAAGTGAAAAGTGGTTAGAAGGCCAACTTACTGTCGCTGCAGAAACAGCAAAGCAAGATAAGGTTGGAAGACCACGCAAATCATTGGACAACTGCAGCGATAGATCTAAGAGGCGGAAACTTAAAGATGTTAACGATGCAATTGGTCGTACAAATATAAAAGAATCTTTCCTACATCAATTACGATCACAGAACCAATTAACAAAAGTGGATATCATTGAAAAAGTTATTAAAGCTAGTCCAGTGAGAACAAAACGAATTCTTAAAAGTATACCAACTCCGAGCGATGCAATACAGTACACAAGTGAGGAGGCATTAGCCTTATTTCTGGATTTGAAATTAACAAAACAGAAATATATTAAGCTCAGATTGCGTGCGATTGAAAAGGGCTCAAATATCTATCCAGCATATCATCACATAACTGCTGCTAAAATGGACTGTTTGCCATCAAAGGACACTATTACAATCACACAGCTGAACGCTTGCTACAATCAATACCAGGAAATGCGAAATATGGAAACACAAAGCTAATTCTTTTTTGCAAATGGGGATGTGATGGTTCTTCGGGACAAAACCAATACAAACAAGTTGTATGTGAAAATATTTCAGACTCAGATATGTTCATGGTATCATTTGTACCATTGCGATTGAAAAAGATTTTAGAAGATTCAGATATTTGGAAATATGAGACACCATTTTCTACGAAATACTGCAGGCCAATCAAATTTGAATTCAAAAAAGAAACTCTTGATGCCATTAACAAAGAAATTAGTGATATCAAGGCCCAAATTGCAACACTACAGCCATTACAATTACAGTTAGATGGGCAGCAAATTGAAGTAAGCTACCAATTAGTCCTTACAATGATAGATGGAAAAGTAGGTCAGGCTTTGACTAACACGAAGGCTGCATCCAGCTGCATTATATGCCAAGCAGCATGATACCAATTAAACCAAGTTCCGACAAAATCATTAGATAATACCGATGCATATGAATTTGGATTATCACATTACATGCAGGAATACGACTTATGGAACATATACTAAAAATCAGTTATGATTTGGATTTCGGGTCTTCTGGATCCATAAGAAATAATGAAACCAACAAAGAGTTAAGAAGTTCATAAAAGAAACATGTTCAAGATGAATATCGCAAAATTGGATTGATTATAGATCAGCCAAAAACAAATGATGGCAATACCGCACGAAGATTCTTTTCAGATCCAGAAACAGCATCTGAAATAACAGGAGTGGATTTAAACCTTATTTTCAGATTTAAAATAATCCTAGAAGTACTTGCGTGCAATGAAGAAATTGACTCTAAACAATTTGGAGATTATGCTAAGGAAACTGCAAAAATATATACAACCAACTACCCATGGAGAATATATGCAACAGTTCACAAAATCCTTTATCATGGAGAAGATATCATTAAATATCATTTGGTGCCACTTGGAGATCTATCAGAGGAGGCTCAGGAAAAAAGGAACAAGGATTACAGATTTTATAGAGAGCACAATACTAGAAAAATTTCACGAAATTCCACAAATGAAGATCTATTTAATATATTATTGGCAACGTCAGATCCGTTTATCTCCAATATTCGAAATAAATGGAAAGTGGAACATCGGGATTTAGATGAAGAAGCCAAAAAACTACTAAAGAACAGAAATAGCACAGAGCAAAATATAGAATATTTGCAATCAATATTTGTGTCAAATGAATAATAATTATAATTGCCTTTCGTTGCTATTTAAGTACGAAAAACATAGTATTAGTAACAAATAATAATAATAAATAGAACCTACTTTGACAGCAAAAAATAAAAAAATTTTCTGTGGTAACAGCAAAATCTCCAGTTAATTTTACTATTTTTTTTTTGAGTGTAAACATTTTTTTGTGTAAATTTTTTTTTGAATGTAACATTAAAAAAATTCCATTATCACAAAAAATAATTACAATTATTATTAAGTTCCAAATATAAAATTTTTTAATATGCAAATAAAAAAAATAAACCCATATTTCACTCCAAAAGTTAAAAAAAATCAAAAGTTCAACTTTAACCTAGAAGTCCTTAAGAAGTACTCAATCAATTTTAATGTAATTAAAACTGAGTCAAGCTGAACTAAATATCTATCTATTAAAAAAAATTACTTCAATATTTTGATCGGTTCAAAAGTTACAGAATTTTGGCCAATGAAAAACGATTTTCAGCCACTGTGTGGCGTTGAAAAGTTAAGAATTTTTTTAGTGCCATTAGAGACTGGAATTTGCCAGAATCCCCTTTTGCAATCTAAAATTGTAAAGTATTTGGCGTCCTTAAGTTGAGCTGCAATTTCTTACAGTGTGTTAACTGGAAAATGACCGCCCTTTGTTTTGTTTTTCCAACAGTTTTTGGCATGCAAGTATGCATTTTTACGGAAATATGTACTACAAATAAAATGCAACTCTGTGACATAAACAACACCTAAATGTTGTAAACCGTAATCAAAAAATAAATTAATGTTGTGTTGTTGACGAAAGAACACAACATTTAAGTGCTGCAAACGATAATCGGGGAAAAAAATTAATTTTTTGAAATGCGACAATAGAGTTGCCTTTGGTTCATGTCTTAAGTTATTTTGGTTTATGTCTTTGTAAAAAAATTAAGAAATCTTGATTTGAAATTTTTTAATGTCGACGCTTAGCGAAGTCTTATAAATATGGCTGCTTCAAATGACTGAACCTCGCAATTAAAGTTAAAGTTAAAATGAACTTGCCTTTAACTTATCACTATTAGGTTAAATTTAGAGTTGCAATAATGAAAAACTGTTTATCCGGTCGATTAAAATAATGGCCCTGAATCTATACGAAAACATAATTTTTCTTAAAGCAATAACGGTTAAATTACTTTCACATAAAATCATTGAAAATGATCTAACTTTGCACTACTTCTGGAGCGTTATCTCAACATTTTCATGACTTCTTTGGAAGCTAATTTTCTACAGCAAATATATAAAATAATATTAAAAAAACAAAATATAATTATTCCGATGCTTTCAATAATAAAGAAAGAAAAATAAATATATTCTATTGTTTGTTGTTGGCTTAGCTAGGTATATGCCTGCATTTCATTGGCGCTAACCAAATCATCAGTACCCTTTTAGCCAAATCATGATTGAAAGCATTCAAAGCTCGTATACTTATGCCACAGACTACAAACAATATATGAGAATTCAAACAGAACTCAATCATATTTTTCTATTTGTAATCAACAAAAACACAAAAGTATAAATAGCTTTAGAAAGCTTTTGTTATTTTGGAGAATATCTACAGATTGGTCAGAATGAAATCCCAAACAGAATGAGTGAAAAAAAATTTACACCGAAAAAAATTGTTGGGTCAAATTTTCAACAAGTCAAAAATAAAAAAAAAAAATTGTTCGAAAAATTAAAAAAAAATTTTTTTAATTCTTCTTTTATTTCTGATAAATACCCTATGATTAGTTTTTAAAATAAATTATAGGGTGGTCCGAACAAGAATTATAAACGTAAAATCTATTTCATTTCTTAATTTGATACCGGTTTGAAGTCAATAGCTTCAGTTTTAAGAGAGTTATGCTCATTTTTGTGGAGTGCTAGAATAGATGTAGAATAAAAAAAACTTTGAAGATACTATTTTATAACACAGGCCTATTTTATTGCATTCTACAGAAAAATTACAAATTATCAGTCATCTACCAATAAGTTCATTGTTTCCTCTGATAATTCCAGGTATTTCTTCTCCTTCAGTATTCTCCTACTTGTGATTGCGGGATCAGAATTGGCGAGCAGATAATGTAATATGTCTTCACAATTGTCTTTTCTTGATGTTTTCCTCGCATGGTAAAGCCTTGTGTTTCTGAAGTCCTTGTTTCCTGCTTCCAATGCTTCTTCTGATAGTTGGCCAATGGGGACCAAAAATGAACGAATTATTTCAGCTCCATGAATAAGAACCTTGTGGACAGCTGGTGGAATATAATGCCACGAATATTTCTTTACATAGAGACCAGCAGTTTCTTGTTCGTACTTCGAGAACTTATCGCAGTCTATCTTATATCCAAAAGTTATAGCTTGAAGAATACTAGAAAACCTTCTTATAAGTTCGGTATCTACTCCTGTGGCCAGAGCGGTTTTCTCAGGATCACTAAAGAATTTCCTTGCTGTGTTACCATCATTAGTTGTTTCACTTCCTTGTTTCACAACATGAACAGTTATTTGGAGCTGATCTTTCAGATTTTGTTGAACTTCCTTTTTTCTTTGATCTCTAATAATCTTCTCATCTTCACTGAGCTTAGTTCTCTTTGTTTCCCCTGCCTTGCGCACAGTGATTTGATAAGCAATGTTCAGTAGGGTTTCCATAAATCTTATTCTACAATGTAATGTTGATAATCCAAATCTATAAGCTTCCTGATTGGGTGTCCTTTTAACAATTCTGTCCAACTGATTCATTTCACTGGGCTTTGCGTGGCAAATGTAACACGTTGCTGCAGACTTGTTATCAGATAAAGAATTACAGACTTTTCCATCAACCATTGTTTCCTCCAGTTTATGTTTTACTTTAAATTGTAATCCGCTTATGTTGATAATCGATTCGTGTATACTATTTATTTGTTCTTTCATGAGATCGTCCTGTTGCTTTGTATGCTCTCCAGTCTCCTTAGCATATTCAAACTTGATTGGTCTGCAATATCTGGTTGATGATGGTGTTGGATTCTCCCATACTTGTTCTTTATTGCATGAAAGAACTAAAGGAACCATAGATATACTGAACAAGCTACTATCAGTTGCTGTATTGTCAGTAAAGTTTTGTTTATACTGGCTATGTCCTGAAGATCCATCCATACCCCATTTGCTAATCAATAACATTTCTTTCTCTGCATATGCTTGAAGGTGGTCAATTGATTGGGATTCCAGTATTCTATTCGCGGTGTGATCCAAAAGAGATTGTAGTTTGACTGAAGCAGACTTTTCAGTTACCTCGACATTCTCTGGATAACATTTCTTTTTCTCCTCTAAAAGTTTTCTGTAACTAGGAAAGTAATTGTATTTTTCATGATATTCTTTTAACTTTTGCCACTGATAAACGCTAAGTTTCATGTCCATGAAGAAAGCCAAAGCTGCCTTTATATCCCCTTCTTCCTCTTTTCTCAATTCTTCAGCTGTGTATTTAATTAAATCTGCAGAAACCTTTTCTGTTTCCATTAGTTCCATACTTCTTTTCTTCTTTGTTTTCTCACAGCATAATGTAAATTCCTTAGGTTCGGGTTTTCGTTTTGAAGTAGTTGGATAATTTCCAACTTCAATATAGCCCTCTTGAATCCAGTCCGTAGCTCCAAGCCGTTCATACATCCTGTTAAACTCTTGAAGACGTACATTGTACTTATTGACGAACTTTTTCAATTTATCTTTTATGTTTGGAAATATTAAACTACTTTTCACTCCATGCTCATGATCAAGCAATTCCAAAACATCCTCCATGTTTCTAGTTTTACTCTGTTGCATCAACTCATGCAGTTCCTGATAGGAAATTTTAATGTATTCCATAATTCTTGACTGTCAAAATTATAATGGAAACCACAGTGAACTTCATTGCACTTTTATATGCATAGTGGAGAAATAACGCAAATAATAATAATACAAATAAGCGCGCAATAACGGGGGAGAGAGAGAGGGAAAGAGAGAGAATAAAATAGTAAAACAACAGAGAGAGAGAAAGGTACCACCACAAGCTAAAAGAAAACACTATATAAAGACGGACACACACGCGGACTAATTAGTGACAAAAAAGAAAACACTGAAGATGGCGATTAGCCGGAACCGGTCTGAAAATAATAAAAATTTGACGTGGGATGACGGAAAGTCACCCGAAAACCAATATGATTAAATTATTCAATAAGTGATTCCGAGAATTTCCGTTCTATTTCTATGGAATAAATACTGAGAGTGATATACTAAAATCGCTATAACTCCCAGGAGGGCAGGTATAGGCAGCTGATTTTTTCACAGTTCGTTGAAAACAAATTATGTAACATTTCTGTAGTGGTTTGGAACTGGGACTTTTTAGATATTGCTTATGAAAATGTCTCAAACAACATTCCTTTTTTTTACAGAAGATACTTGTCCGAAGGCAGATTTTTTTTCCGAATCAAAATATCTGTCACCAAAATCAAATGAGATCATTTTGAATACCGCCCTGAAATCCCCTCTTTTCGTGAAAATTTTGTATATTTGACTTCTAAAATCAATTAAAAATCAACGGGCCAACATAAAAATAAGCTTTATGTGTTTTTTGTTTACTTGGAATGTCTGTGACAAAATTCCATCATTAAAAACACTGAAAAAAATAATCGGAAAAAAGTTACTTTTCCACTAGCCGCAACACAGTGGGTCGCCACTAGTCGTTATACCGAAGGGAGATGGTGGTGTACGCTTGTGCGTTGATTACAAAGTCGGCGTAAACCAGCGCTTAGTAGACGCACATTATCCGATAAAGAGAACGGACTAAATTTTTAATAATCTCAGGGACTCAAGGTACTTTTGCCGCTTAGATTTGTACAAGGCGTACTTACACGTGCCAGTGGATCAAAAATCAAGCGAAATACAAACAATTTCAACACACAAGGGGATCTTCCGCATGAATCGGCTATCCTTCGGCATAAAAGCAGCACCCGCTGAATTTAATAAAATCATAGATGAGATCTTACGTGAAATCCCTAAAACTGAATCCTATTTCGATGACATCGTGGTCCATGGTGAATCAATGACCGAATGTAAGGGTAATTTGAGAGCCTGCTTGAAACAACTACAAAAATATGACTTACATCTAAATGTTTCAAAATACAAATTTTTCGAAAATCAAATAGAATTTCTGGGGCATGTAAACCAATACAATAAAGTGCAGAAATCTTCCTTAAAAGTCGAAGCCATATTACGAATACCTCAACCAAGTTGTGTGGAAGATGTGCGTAGGTTTTTGGGTATGGTGACCTACTACTCAAGATTCATACCAAATGTTTCTATAATCACTACGCCCCTACGACGCTTATTAAAAATTAATTCCAAATTCAGATGGACTTCAGAGTGGAAAAAAGCGTTTAATACCCTAAAAGCAGAAATTGCCAGTGATCGCGTTTTAATACCGTTCAACCCGATGCTAAGAGTACAACTCGCTTGCGACGCTAGCCCCACATGAATAGCAGGCGTTTTATCTCATATTGTAGCTGATGAAGAGCGACCTGTGGCATTCGCTTCAAGATTGCTGACGCCGGCCGAGCAAAATTATTCTTAGCTAGATCGAGAGGCTTTAGCGATTGTCTACGCCGTTCAACATTTTCACCAGTACATTTACGGACGGTGCTTCAAACTCATTACGGATAACCAGCCCTTATCCAGAATATTTCATCAACATTCAAAATTGCCTCAAATGACGTCCTCCCGTCTTCAACGTTACGCAGCCTTCCTAACTGGCTATAACTATGAAGTTAGTACAAAAAGGAGCGAGCAAAACACAAATGCAGATTTCTTGTCTAGAAGCATAATTAAGGCACTGTCAAATAAAACTAGTTTCATCGATCAGGAAGTACATTCCATCTGTGATTCTACCTTGCACCAAAATAAATTCTAGCCAACTAAATTTTAAATCAATCAGAAATGCAACGAAAAATGACCCCGAGCTAGCAAGAATAATCGTAAAATTACGCAAGTCAAGTATAGAATCTGAGTACACCATTGACAACGACATTTTGTTTAGAAATCAAAGAGTTGTCGTACCATCTTGTCTACAACAAATTGTTTTGGAAGAGCTACATTCAACACACATTGGTGTTACAAAAATGAAACAACTGGCGCGACGTTATATCTATTGGACCTCAATCGATAAGGACATCGAAAGGTTTGTACGATCATGTGCCGCTTGCGCTTCAGTAAGGAAAAATCCACCAAAAGTCATCCTACACCCGTGGGAGGAACCTGATGGTAATTGGCAGCGTGTCCATATTGACTATGCTGGGACCTACCAAGGTTATCAATTCCTAGTAGTAGTCGATTCAAAATCAAAATGGGTTGAAGTAGGCGTGTGTCCTTCTGCACCCACATCAACATCAACAATTGAAATTTTGCGTAACATTTTTGCAAGAAACGGTTATCCTGACGTTCTGGTGTCTGACAATGCTACAATATTCAAAAGTGATGAATTCACAAACTTTTGCACAAGCTCCGGAATATTTCAAAAATTCATCGTTCCAGGCCATCCAGCAACGAATGGCTTAGCGGAACGTAATGTTCAAACTCTAAAACAGCGTTTAGCGGCTATGTACAATGAACCATCATCAATACAAAACAAGGTACGAGAAATTTTATTCAAGTACCGAGCAACACCACTTCGAAACGGGAAGTCACCTTCAGAAATCTATCTGGGAAGACAGATAAGAATTCGTTTAGATGCCTTAAAGCCAGGAAACAAAACCATCTACACTTCAAGCCTCAATTAGACAATTTAGTGAGGGCGACCGAGTTCAAGTCAGACATTATAGTCCAAACAAGCCGACATGGAAATGCGGAACTATCGTGCAAAAGTTGGGGTGTCTTCACTATATGGTCAAACTCGACAACGAACTTATTCTTAAACGACACATAAAACAACTGCGTGCTACGAATGTACAACCACAGCAGTTACCAAATAATCAACAACCCGATGTGGGTTCCGACCAAAGTGGTGATAATATCCCGTATCAATTCGGAACATTAGTTTTACCCAACACGACAACACAGCCTGAAAATATATCTGAAAATGAAGAACCATCAATATCTGGTCAACAACCTGTGATCGAATCAGCACCCAGCCATCGTACGTCAGCAAGGCAATGTAGACCACCTCCGTACCTGGCCGATTATGTTCGCCATTGAAATATTGGGTTGTATACATATTAAGAGGGGGAGAATTGTTATAACCGCTAATAGCGCAACATTGCTAATAGTCACAATTCTAACCGCTTAAATTACAACATTGTTAATGTCATTTTTTTATTGTTCATTATCCTACTTTTATCATAACCTAAATAAAGATATTCTGTGCTTTTAATTAACAAGTTACAACATGTACCTTACTGGCCACTTAAAGGGTAGTCCACAACTACATCTTCCAAAATATTGGGACCAAATTCATTGAACCCTTTACCAACGATTTGTTTAACTAATGATACATCTATCTATCATGAGAAACGGTAGTGATTTATGCTTCTTCATTGCTTAAAATAAATTGAGGACAAAGTGCTTTCAATTAAAGGTATGTTGTCTTATGTCAGAGAATTCGTACGTAAGTTTAATGCAATATTTTCAAAAGTAGAAATATTACCCTAGTTTAAAGTTTGTAAAATACTGGTTGCATTAGGCGACAAGAAAATGACATACACAGTGCGAATGGCCAGGGGCATTATCTACGATTAAGACAGCTTTGAATTCAAATTTTCCCACCTTCATTTAACATTAGAGTTCGTGTACAAAACACGTGTTAAGTCAATCAGAATTGAATTGTACAGTGTAAACACTATAAGTATGTATTAGTAGAAGGGAATATACGGATGAAAAACAGGTAGAGTTAGTAAAAATGTGTCACCCATGTAATCCAGTCAGCTCGCTTTGTTGTTCACTATTTTTAGAAAATTATTTTTTTATTATAAATTTCTTATATATATATATATATATATATATATATATATATATATATATATATATATATATTTATATATAGTATATATATATATATATATATATATATATATATATATATTATATATAGTATATATATATATATATATATATACATATATATATATATATATATATATATATATATATATATATATATATATATATATATATATATATATATATATATATATATACATATAGAGGACTTGGAAGCCAACATTCGTGGCGTTATTGCCAACATACGGCCCCATATGCTCGAAAAAGTGGTTGAAAATTGGACCTGTAGAATTGGCTTTATTCGAGCCAGCCGCGGCGGCCACATGCCCGAAATCGTATTTAAACGTTAATGGCATAAAATTATCCTTCCAATAAAGCCAATTGATGGACATTAAAAAGATTTTCTTGTGTTTTATTTCAATTCGAAGTTCTATACCTCTAAAAAAAACACCCTATATATATATATATATATATATATATATATATATATATATATATATATATATATATATATATATATATATATGTGTGTATATATATATATATATATATATATATATATATATATATATATATGTGTGTATATATATATATATATATATATATATATATATATATATATATATATATATATATACATATTTATATATATATATATATATATATATATATATATATATATATATATATATATATATATACACATATATTTATATATATATATATATATATATATATATATATATATATATATATATATATATATATATATATATTTTTTTTTTTTTTTTATTGTATGCGGCTTTTCCTTTTGAAGTAATGTCAAAGTTTAACATAACAACGTAAAAATCCATTCTCTGTAGATTTTTTACATGGCAATAGCAACGATGTTTTCAGTAAAAATAAGTTTACTGTCAACAATTTCAAAGCTCTTCGAAAAGCTGCTCGTGACAAAATTGTCCCCAATTCTAACTGATAATGGGTGCATACCGGACCATTAATTTGGTTTTAGAAGTCAGCATAGCACCATTGAACAAACTCATAGATTGGTTCATTTTATAAGAAGAACATTTGAAGAAAAGAATTATTGTTCTTCCCTCTTTATTGATGTTTCTCAAGTATTTGATAAAGTGTAGCATGAAGGCCTAATTTTAAAATTGAAGACATATCTACCAATAAACATTGAAAATCTTTTGGAAAGTTACATTCTTGCCCAGAAGTTCACTGTTGTGGAAGGTGACTTCATGAGTGTGCCCGAAACTATCTCATCCGGTGTGCCACAGGGGAGTATACTGGGGACAGTTTTGTATTTGATTTATACCTGTGATATGCCTTTAAGCAGTAATATCCTCACCTCCACATTTGCCGATGATACAGCCTGCATTAGTATGCATGAAAACCCTTACAAGACATCCCGATATCTTCAGGAACATATTAACGTGTTGTAACTGTGGTTGAACTTATGGAGAATAAAAGTAAATGAACAAAAGTGTGTTCATGTCACATTTACCCTACGAAGAGACACTTGTTCCCCCATTCGAATCAACAATCAAGTCGCTCCTCAACATTCACAGGTGAAATACCTTGGTATACACCTTGACCGACGGCTTACATGGAAACACCACATTGACTCTAAGCTAACACAATTAAAACTTAAATTATCTCCGATACATTGGCTGATTGGTAGATATTCAACCCTCAGTCTAGATTATTAACTTTTAATATACAAGTCGCTTTTGAAACCCATATGGTGTTACGGAATTCAGCTATGCGGCACTGCTTCAGTTTCCAATGTAGAGAGAATCCAACGAATGCAAAACAAAATTTTAAGGTTAATAACATCGGCTCCATGGTACATGAAAAATTCAATTTTACATCGTGATTTAAATATGCCACTTGTGACCGCTGAAATTGCAAAATGTGCAGGCAAATATTTAACAAAACTATAGTCCCATTCTAATCCCCTTGCTCGTAATATCTTGAACTTTACTGGATACATCCGTTTAAAAAAGAGGGATATTACGGCTTTAATACGTATTGAAAAATTTTTTTAAACTTTTGTCTTCCACTGTGTTTTTCAATCTAGCATATAATATACATACATATGTACATTGTATAAGACAAACATATTTATAAAGATTTCCAAAACAATATTTAATTACATGCATATGAATATGTTTGTTCTTGCATATTAAACCGCTTACGGTGCTTTTTTAAAATTCTTGTCTCTTATTACATTTTACTTTAAGTTAATAAAGTCATTTTCAGTTCTTTATTGTCTTTCAAACAATCCGCCAACATTTTTATTTATTAGGTTATGGGCCCAGACACTTTTGTCTGCATATAATTGGGCTTAACAAATATTTTTTCAATTGTTATTGAGAGCGTTATTAAAGAAGCTAAAGTAATAATTTTTGCGGATATATTTGGTTTTATTGTTAAAAATAATGGACGCCGAATATGCAAATGTTGAAAAGCTGGAGAGAGCGGATCAGTGGAACATGTGGCGTTTTCAAATTAAAGTAATACTAAATGCCGGTGATTTACTGCATTATATCACGGATGATGCTGTCATGGATGCAGTTGGTGTTTCCGAAGCTGGAGGTGCCGTTGGTGGTAATGGACCTGCGACTGGTGGTGGTGGAACTCAAGGTGGTAATGATCGTGACCAGAAAATAGTAAAAGATTGATTGAGAGGTGACTGTAAGGCTCAAAAGGTAATTGTTATGACATTGGGGCAACAACCCTTAATGCATATAATGAATTGCAAGACTGCGAGGGAAATGTGGTGGAAAGCGTTTACGAATTCAAATCTACAGCAAATGTGCATAGATTGCAGCAAAAAAATTTATAGTTTTCAGAAAGACCCTCAAGATGACATCGCTATGCACATAACTAAATTAGAAAAGCTAGTGTCTCAATTAAAAGATGTTGGTGAGCAAATTTCGAAAACTATGGTGATAACTAAAATTCTAATGACCCTCCCACCAAGTTTTGGCCATTTTTATAGCGCATGGGAGTCTACAGCGCCGGACCAGCAAACAATTGAGAATTTGACAGCTAGACTAATAATGGAAGAAGCAAGATTGAATTCATCCAGTGAAAATTCTAATGGAGGCGAAGCTTTTGTAGCGAAGCAAAAGAATAGAAGTAATAAAAAGCCTGGAAAATGTTTCATATGTAAAAGGCCAGGGCATTGGAAAAATTCGTGTTATTTAAATAAAGCAAATAAACAAAAAGAATATAACATAAAAGGAAATGCGTTTGAGAGAGAGGCTATCAGTATTGATAAAGAAACTGTTGATTCAGGGGCAAACGATCATATGACAAATAAAAGGGATTATTTTGTGAGATACACAGAATTTGCAACTCCAATGGAAATTCGACTGGGAGATGGTAATGTTATTAAGGCTTTGGGCTGTGGTGCTATTAACATTTTTTCGTACAATAACAGCAAATGGAGTCAAAATCATTTAGCTAATGTTCTCTGTGTTCCAGATATACGCTTAAACTTGTTTTCTACAACGAGAGCATTAGAAAAAGGTTTAAAATGTCATCTGATTATCAGCGTTGTGAATTTTCGAAAAATATTAGTTTTAGTAGGAGTTCGCACTCAAAAATTGTTTAAATTATTAATTAAAGTAAATTTACCGTCGAAACCAAATAATTTTTCTTATGTTACAGAGTCGAAACAAACGACCTTAACTGAGTGGCATTGTAGATTGGCACATCAAGATATTGTACATTGCAGACGTTTCTTGAAAAATAACAACATTCCATTTAAAGACGAAAAAGAAATATTTTGTGATGCTTGTGTATATGGGAAACAATGTCGTTTATCTTTCCCGAGTAGAGAAATGAAAACACCAAAAGTTGCAGAACTGGTTCATGTCGATTTATGTGGTCCTATGGAAAAAAGGTCAATTGGAGGAGCTCGTTATTTTCTTCTTATAAAAGATGATTTTTCCCATTATAAAAAGGTATTCTTCTTGAAAGAAAAGAGTGAGGTATGTGTTTTTCTTCAAAAATATATTGACGATGTTAGAACTGAAACTGGTAATAGTGTGAAAGCTATTAGATCTGATAATGGAAAAGAATTTGTAAATAAATATGTCGACCTATTACTACGCAAAAATAACGGTTTTCACCAAAAGACTGTTCCATACAACCCGGAGCAAAATGGGGCAATAGAAAGAGAAAACCGCACTGTTATAGAAGCAGCAAGAACAGCCCTGTGTGCAAAAATTTTGGATAAAAAGTTTTGGGCTGAAGCCGTGAACTCAGCTGTATTTGTGCTTAATCGAAGTGGAACCAGTACCCAAAAAGACAAAACACCCTATGAACTCTGGTATGGTAAGAAAGCTGGTGTAAAAAGTTTACAAGAATTTGGTGGTGTAGTGTTCATTCATGTACCAAAGCAAAAACGACTAAAATGGGATAAAAAATCTCAAAAAGGAATTTTTGTTGGGTATGCAGAAGATTCAACTGGTTATCGAGTATATATATTTCAGACAGAAATGAAGTTGAGATTGCAAGAAATGTAAAATTTTGCAATATCGATAATGAGAAAGCAACAAACGAAATTTCTGGCGGTATTTGCATCCCTTTAAATAAAGATACTTTTTCAACTAAAGAAAATTGTGATGTACCCATACCAGCTATCAATTTGTCAAGGCATGAAGATGATTCATCTACCGCTGGTGCAAACATTTTTGAAATTCCGGTACAAAAAACAAACAACGAGACAAGTGAACAAAATGTTGAGAAAGATTCAGCTGATAGTTCTAATGATATCTTTGAAGAGGCTGATGATTCAGTAGAAATAGATGTCGCTACACAAAGGAGTTTTATAAGTGATCGTTTACGTAGCAAAGTAAGAAAACAGGCAGAAGAAGTAATGGAGGAAGGTCATGCTTTTGTTGCAAGTTGTCCATCAAATTATAATGAGGCAAAATTATCCAACAAATGGAAAAAGGCTATGGATGAAGAAATCAATTCGCTTATAGAAAACAAGACGTGGGAACTAGTCGATTTACCACAAGGGTGTAAAGTAGTTAGTACGAAGTGGGTATATACAATAAAAGAAGAAACCGAAAATGAACCTGAACGTTACAAAGCAAGGCTGGTTTTGCTCGTGGATTTAATCAAGAATATGGTATTGATTACTTTGAAACTTTTAGCCCCGTAGCCAAATTTACCTCCATAAGAATGATTTTGAGTATCGCCGCATCAGAAAATCTAAAGCTTAAACAATTTGATATAAAAACAGCGTTTTTAAATGGATATATAAATGAAAATGTTTATGTCAAGCAACCAGAAGGCTATTCTGACAATACGAGTAGAGTTTGCAAATTATTAAAAAGCTTATATGATTTGAAGCAAGCTTCAAGGTGCTGGAATCAGACGTTTTCAAAGCTTTTAAAAAAGTTTAATCTTCAAGAAAGCAAAGCGGATCACTGTGTTTTTATCAATAATGATGTCAGTAAACGAATAATGATAGCAATTTATATTGATGACGGCTTAATTGCAGCAAAATATGAAGAAGACATTGACGGATTTTTACGTTTTTAAAACAAAATTTCAGAGTTAAAGTTTATGATGCTAAACACTATTTGGGCTTATAAATACGACGTTTAAATGATGATAGTATTCACGTGAATCAGCAACGCTATATTGAAAAATTGCTAGTGAATTTTGAAATGGCTGAATCTAACCCCGTGAGTACACCATGCGATACAGCTGTCAATAGTATGTTTTCAGGTCAAAGTGCAGAAGTCAAAAACTATCCCTACAGGCAAGCAGTCGGCAGTTTAATGTATTTGATGCTGGCAACACGACCAGATATAAGTTTTGTCATCAGTTACGTTAGTAGGTTTTTGGAAAAACCTTTATCAGCTCACGTTAACACTATAAAGAAAATTTTTAAATATTAAAAAGGCACAAAAGGATATGGTTTAACTTTTGCAGCTTACAATGAGCCTTTTTTTTGCATGCTTATATTTATTTATTGTATCTTCACATCTGAACTAACAATAAGTATTCAAATCTTAAATATATAAATAATTATTAAGCCCAACCAGTGTCAGACATAAACTTAGTGATAATAATTAATAATACATTAGAATCGTATTTAGCATAAATATATTTTTAAAAAGTTTCATCTGGAGTGTTGCGTACTAAAGACGTAGTATCCCTCTTTTTTAGGCGGATGTGTCCAGGAAAGTTCAAGATGTTACGAGCAAGGGGATTAGGATGGGACTCTAGTTTCGTTAAATATTTGCCTGCATATTTTGCAATTTCAGCGGTCACAAGTGGCATATTTAAATCACGATGTAAAATTGAATTTTTCATGTACCAAGGAGCCGATGTTATTAACCTTAAAATTTTGTTTTGCATACGTTGTATTCGCTCTACATTGGAAGCTGAAGCAGTGCCCCATAGTTGAATTCCGTAACACCATATGGGTTTCAAAAGCGACTTGTATATTAAAAGTTTACAATCTAGGCTGAGGGTAGAATTTCTACCAATCAGCCAGTGTATCTGGGTTAATTTAAGCTTCATTTGTGTTAGCTTGGAGTCAATGTGGTGTTTCCATGTAAGCCGTCGGTCAAGATGTATACCAAGGTATTTCACCTGTGAATGTTGAGGAACAAATTGATTGTTGATTCGAATGGGGGAACAAGTGTCTCTTCGTAGGGTAAATGTGACATGAACACACTTTTGTTCATTTACTTTTATTCTCCATAAGTTCAACCACAGCTCCAACAGGTTAATATGTTCCTGAAGATATCGGGATGCCTCGTGAGGGTTTTCATGCATACTAAGGCAGGCTGTATCATCGGCAAAAGTAGAAGTGAGGATATTACTGCTCAAGGGCATATCACAGGTATAAATCAAATACAAAACTGGCCCCAGTATACTCCCCTGAGGCACCCCCGATGAAATGGTTTCGGGCACACTCATGAAGCCTCCTTCCACGATAGTGAACTTCCGGGCAAGAATATAACTTTCTAAAAGATTTACAATGTTTATTGGTAGATATGTCTTCAATTTTAGAATTAGGCCTTCATGCCACACTTTATCAAATGCCTGAGAGACATCAATAAAGAGGGAAGAACAATACTTTCTTTCTTCAAATGTTCTTCTTATGAAATGAACCAATCTATGAGTTTGTTCAATAGTGCTATGCTGACTTCTAAAACCAAATTGATGGTCCGGTATGCATCCATTATCAGCTAGAATTGGGGACAATTTTGTCATGAGAAGTTTTTCAAAGAGCTTTGAAATTGTTGACAGCAAACTTATTGGCCTATATGACCCAGCCTTAGTAAGATCTTTACCCGCCTTTGGAATCATTTTGACCATGGCAAGTTTCCAGCTGTGAGGGTAATACTCCAGTCGTAAAATGCCATTAAAAATGAATAACAGGATTCTAATAGCAATACGAGGCAACTGCATCAGCATCTTGTTACTAATTCCATCAATACCCGGGGCCTTCTTTGGATTGGTTTCAGCAATTAGTTTTTGTACATCAAGCATCTTAAACTTTATGGGTCGAGGGGGTAGAGCAACTACGCTCGGCAAATCAACAGCACTAGTACATGTGTTTGGGGTAAATACGTTTTTTAAATGACCTGCTAATATGTTACCTTTTTCAGTATTAGTTCTTGCCCAACCTCCGGTAGAAGTGCGCAGGGGTGGTTTAGACTCAACGGGTGTTTTAAGTTTTTTAGCAGCGCGCCACAAGGAGTAATTAGATGCCGCTGTGACATCGAGACCTTCCAGATAGTTCTTAAGAGAAGCAGATTTTTCAAATGCAAGCAACTCTTGGAGTCGTTTAGTGCATTCTCTAAGTCTGATTTTATGTTGGGGCGATCTGTGCTGTTGCCATTCCCTTCTAGCTCTTCTTTTTTCACATACGAGACGTTCAATATCCGCAGAATAAATTCTATTAAACCCAGTCTGCGGATGGGAGGTAGTGGCATGTTTAGCAGCCTGTTTAATATTCTCGGTAAGATTGGCAATGTTAAGTTCAATATCATCGGGAGTTCTAAGCCTGATGTTTTCCGTACAATGACTACTGAGATATTTTTTGAACCCCAGCCAGTTAACACGATTTATCATCTTCACATATGGGTGAGGTAAGTCACTTCTTATTGGGCTACAAATTGTAACGATCGTGGGAGAGTGATCGGAGGAGAGATCATGTGAAGCTTCAACATGAATTAAATCCCTAGGGATATTTTTCGTGACCCCAAAATCTATAACATCCGGAATTTTTTGTAAGTCAGTAGGCTAGTAAGTGGGCTCCCCGCTCGAAATGACATCCAAACCCATTTTTGAAATTGTGTTGTACAATGATCGACCTCAAGGTGTAATAAGACGCGATCCCCAGAACGTATGTTTTGCATTGTAGTCTCCAGCTGCTACGAAACAAGGGCCAAGAGTTTTGTAAAAATCCTCGTATTGATCCTCACTGATTGAAAATCTGGGAGGGGAGTAAATCGATGATATCACGAGATTTGAACTAAAATTTTCGATGCAAATATTCGTTGCTTGTAGATGGTCTTCACAAATGTTCTCAAGAATATAGTGCTTGAGTCTTGACTTTATTAGAATTGCTGATCCTCCGCATGCTCTTCCTCTCGGGTCCTTTGTATCATATAAGGTGTAGCCACTCATTTTAAAAAGGCTTCTCGAAGTCAAATGAGTCTCAGATACCAACATTATATCAATATTCTTCACCGCGAGGAAGTGCTCTAGTTCATTTTTATGTTGGCGAATGCCGTTTGCGTTCCAGAAACATAACTTTAACGTGTTCATGGCTTGTTAACTAATGCTACAAGCAGAGTGTTCTGCATTCGCAGCATTTCTTGCATCATGCTAGCCATATTTGTTGTAAAGTTGTTTATAGTTTGCACCAAATTACCAATAGTACTTTCGAGGCGACTAAAATTAAAGCTTGCGTTTGCATTCGTTGAATTATTTGGTGGTGACACTTTTTGCATGGGAACGGAGTTGATCTTCACAGCGTCAGCATACGATACTTGAGTAGTGATTGGTTGGGCCATTACAGGATAAGTGGTGGAGAAAGTATTTCCTGTTTGCGCTGGGACTACTTTAGGCTTTTGACTCATAGCCTTTTTAACGAAAGAGTATACAGGACATCCCCTGTAGTTAGCAGTGTGATTACCTCCACAATTGCTGCACTTTTTTTCTTTTTGATCTTTCGACTTATTACAAATAGCAGTATCATGCAATTCACCGCACACAACACAAACAGTAGGCAATTTGCAGTAACTTTTCGTATGGCCATATTCTTGACAGTTATGGCACTGTACGGGTCCTGAACGCTTGTGTGGTTCTTCTACTGTGATTTTCCGGTATAAGAGATATTTTAAGTTATAAATAGGATGTGTCTCATTTTTTTTTCAATTTAATATCATTAGGCTCCAGTTCAACGCGAAATAAAGGTTGGGGGATCTTTTCCCTGTTTATTATGTTGGATACATTTTTTACCTTGAATCCTTGGAGGGTGAGAGCATCTTTAATTTCAGCAGGGACAACGTAAGAATCTATGCCCTTCAGTACGACCTGTAGGCCTTTAGCGCTCTTAAGCTGGAACGTGTAAAAACTTTTTCTCAAATTTAGTGACCATTTTGCGGAAGTCTTTTTCATCGTATATTTGAACTTTTGTCTCATCAATGTTACCACGTTTTATTGGAACAATGTGAAATGCCTTTTCACCGATGGTCGAGATTAATTTTGTAATAAGTCTGTTCGAATTCTTTTCCCTCAAATAGATTGGTGGTGGTTTGGAGGTTTTTTTCGAGGACACTTCGGGTTTGTCGTTGTCTTCTTGCAATATTTTAAAACGGTTTTGTCGGTTAGCTAAGGCGGCGTCGTTATCCCTGGATATCTTCGGAACAGATGAGATTTTAGATGAATTTGGGCTTCGCCCGCGCTTAATTACTGTTATATATCTGTCCATTCCGACAGGCACTTTAGGTTTCTGAATATTATCGTCTATAGTGATAACTGGGTTAAGTGATGAACACGAGCCCGGAGCGGATAATGGCGCTGATTTAAATAAAGATGTACTAGGCAGCGGTAATGTTATAGAATCACTACTTGGCATCGGAGTAAGCGAATTTGATCGCTCACGTAAGATTGGCTTTGCCGTTAGAAAAAGACTATCATCAATTTTTTTATTTTTATTGTTCGCATTAAGAGCTTCAGAACTCACAGTAAAATAGGCATTTCTGCCGTTAGAACTCACTTCACAATTTTTGGTGTTTCCGAAGCTGGAGGTGCCGTTGGTGGTAATGGACCTGCGACTGGTGGTGGTGGAACTCAAGGTGGTAATGATCGTGACCAGAAAATAGTAAAAGATTGATTGAGAGGTGACTGTAAGGCTCAAAAGGTAATTGTTATGACATTGGGGCAACAACCCTTAATGCATATAATGAATTGCAAGACTGCGAGGGAAATGTGGTGGAAAGCGTTCACGAATTCAAATCTACAGCAAATGTGCATAGATTGCAGCAAAAAAATTTATAGTTTTCAGAAAGACCCTCAAGATGACATCGCTATGCACATAACTAAATTAGAAAAGCTAGTGTCTCAATTAAAAGATGTTGGTGAGCAAATTTTGAAAACTATGGTGATAACTAAAATTCTAATGACCCTCCCACCAAGTTTTGGCCATTTTTATAGCGCATGGGAGTCTACAGCGCCGGACCAGCAAACAATTGAGAATTTGACAGCTAGACTAATAATGGAAGAAGCAAGATTGAATTCATCCAGTGAAAATTCTAATGGAGGCGAAGCTTTTGTAGCGAAGCAAAAGAATAGAAGTAATAAAAAGCCTGGAAAATGTTTCATATGTAAAAGGCCAGGGCATTGGAAAAATTCGTGTTATTTAAATAAAGCAAATAAACAAAAAGAATATAACATAAAAGGAAATGCGTTTGAGAGAGAGGCTATCAGTATTGATAAAGAAACTGTTGATTCAGGGGCAAGCGATCATATGACAAATAAAAGGGATTATTTTGTGAGATACACAGAATTTGCAACTCCAATGGAAATTCGACTGGGAGATGGTAATGTTATTAAGGCTTTGGGCTGTGGTGCTATTAACATTTTTTCGTACAATAACAGCAAATGGAGTAAAAATCATTTAGCTAATGTTCTCTGTGTTCCAGATATACGCTTAAACTTGTTTTCTACAACGAGAGCATTAGAAAAAGGTTTAAAATGTCATCTGATTATCAGCGTTGTGAATTTTCGAAAAATATTAGTTTTAGTAGGAGTTCGCACTCAAAAATTGTTTAAATTATTAATTAAAGTAAATTTACCATCGAAACCAAATAATTTTTCTTATGTTACAGAGTCGAAACAAACGACCTTAACTGAGTGGCATTGTAGATTGGCACATCAAGATATTGTACATTGCAGACGTTTCTTGAAAAATAACAACATTCCATTTAAAGACGAAAAAGAAATATTTTGTGATGCTTGTGTATATGGGAAACAATGTCGTTTATCTTTCCCGAGTAGAGAAATGAAAACACCAAAAGTTGCAGAACTGGTTCATGTCGATTTATGTGGTCCTATGGAAAAAAGGTCAATTGGAGGAGCTCGTTATTTTCTTCTTATAAAAGATGATTTTTCCCATTATAAAAAGGTATTCTTCTTGAAAGAAAAGAGTGAGGTATGTGTTTTTCTTCAAAAATATATTGACGATGTTAGAACTGAAACTGGTAATAGCGTGAGCCCGAAGCGGATAATGGCGCTGATTTAAATAAAGATGTACTAGGCAGCGGTAATGTTATAGAATCACTACTTGGCATCGGAGTAAGCGAATTTGATCGCTCACGTAAGATTGGCTTTGCCGTTAGAAAAAGACTATCATCAATTTTTTTATTTTTATTGTTCGCATTAAGAGCTTCAGAACTCACAGTAAAATAGGCATTTCTGCCGTTAGAACTCACTTCACAATTTTTTGTTTTTGAGGTACTCATGCAGAGTATTCCTCAGTCACTTTGTTTGTGTTTTTTTTTTTTTTTTTTTTTTTTTTTTTTTTTTTTGTTTCAGATGATATGAAAAATATTATTAGTGCAAAAAAGCAAATTTCACAAAATGAGTACTTATTACAAATCAGTACTTATTACGAATATTTTTTTTTGTAATTTTTGTTTGTTTAGTATGTAAGAAAAAACTCCGCTAATACGTCCGTTCACTACGAAGGTTCAACAAGATGAGCCTATCTTAAAATGTTTTAGCGATGCTGACTATGCTGGAGACATAAAGACTAGAAGGTCAACAAGTGGTTTTATAATAATGATGGGTTCGTCCAGTATTTTCTGGTCATCTCAACGACAAAAGAGTGTTTCCTTATCCACCACCGAGTCCGAATTTATCGCAAGCTGTCATGCAATAAAGGAGCTGATTTGGATTCAGCAACTTATTTCTGATTTTGTACCAGATAAAACTAGAATATGTTTATTTATAGACAATCAAAATGCTATACGTTTAATAAAAAATCCAGAATATCAATTTATAAGACAAAAATATGAAGAAAAAATTTTTGAAATTAACTATGTTTCCACTAATCACCAAATTGCTGATAATTTTACTAAACCCTTGCCTAAAGAAAAATTTGTACGTTTTAGAAATTTAATGAATATTGTTAATTATGTATAGGAAATTTAATTAAATTTTTATAAAACTGAAAATTTATAAAAAAAACTATATACAAGAAATTTTAACAAAAGTGGGAGTATTGAAATATTTGTTTAAACTTTTGTCTTCCACTGTGTTTTTCAATCTAGCATATAATATACATACATACATATGTACATTGTATAAGACATACAAACATATTTATAAAGATTTCGGAAACAATATTTAATTACATACATATGAATATGTTTGTTCTTGCATATTAAACCGCTTACGCTTATTACATTTTACTTTAAGTTAATAAAGTCATTTTTAGTTCTTTATTGTCTTTCAAACAATCCGCCAGCATTTTTATTTATTAATACGCAACACTCCAGATGAAACTTTTTAAAAATATTTTTCCGCTTAATACGACTCTTATGTATTATTAATTACTATCACTAATGCCCAGTTTTTAACTTAATATTTAAATATGCAATTAGTTAAATTTTACATAAATTTAAATTGTATTTAAATACAGCTTCAGTTTTTCAGTGTTAAATAATTCTTGCTATTAAATAGCAATGAAAATATGGTAGCACTATGAAATGTTAAAAAATTTATCGATAGTTTCAAAGAAAACAGCTGTCTTCTTGATAGGAATCCCTTTTGTTGCCTTTTTTAATTATAAATATACTTATATTTATATATATGAGCATATGTATATACTTACATACATATATCTATAATTTTTAATTTAATTTACGTATATATTCTCTTTTGTTTAACAACTTTTAATTTCTAAAAAATATGTTTTAATTTCTTTCATTGGACGCCAAGAAATTGAAAGGTAAACAAACGGCAAAATCATATGTTAACTTCTGGACTTTAAATAAACTTTAAATGCCCAATGTTGCTCATTTAAGTTGCAATTAAATAAGCCTTGAAGAACTGTATTTCGGATTTAAATGGCATTTAAAGCTAAATGACATTTAAATACAAAGTTAAAAACTGGGCATAAGTTTATGTCGGACACTGGTTGGGCCTAATAATTATATATATATCTATTTAAGATTTGAATACTTATTGTTAGTTCAGTTTTGAAGATACAATAAATAAATATTAGCAAAAAAAAATTACTTATGTGACGGTTTTTGTAAACTGACACGCAACATACCGCTGTTTTATTAGTTCTGCCCTAAATGTGAATTTTTAAACCATTTCAGTAAGTGACTGGCTCTCATCACATCAGAGCTGTATTTTAAAGTGTACGTTGGCAGCATTTACATTCTATATTGAACGTGATGTCAATTCTATACAATAATTACAAAACAGCATATATTTTATTGTAGTTTGCTTAGCAAAGGCTAAGAAAACTGCAAGTTGTTATTGTAAATGTTGTACAAATGTTACACCAACCCACTTTGATCCTACTTTACACCAATAGTGTAA
>OY813003.1:12787706-12800206 GCA_963681545.1 Germaria angustata | reverse complement strand
GGCAGCGATTGATACTCTACTACGCTAATGTACTATATCACGGCGCCCTCCTTCGCCGTTATTGTTAGCAGAATCGTAGGTGAAGTAAAACAATTAATAAAACTGCTACACACACAGATTAAGAAATTTAATTCGTCTCCTTACCACCAGAGGCGCTGCAACTCTGCTATAAAAAAACACGGAATAGTAGAGTTTTAAAAAGGAATTTAAGCTCTCTCTCTCTGTCTTCTCATTTCACCACCTGTCTTCTCTATTCTATCCCTTTCACACCTTATGCATTAATTACCTGTGTGTTACTTCTCTTTAAAAAAAATACAAATATGATTTGGTTAGAGCCAATGAAATGCAGGCAATAAATTGTTAAATAGTCATTTTGGAGAATATCTCGAATAACAAATTTGATAAATATTGTTAGTAATTCATTATTTAATAATTAATTAGAAATATCCACATATTTGTTTTTTTTCTTTTTACTTACTTGTGAATGGTTAAATGAGAACTGAATACGTTGCGCATTACAACAAAGTAATATTGTACACTTTCTACCGTAATTCTGTACATGCCTAAATATTGCGGCAATAAGGTATTGCCATGACGTTCGACGACGTACTGAAATAAAAAGAAAAGAAATAGAATTAAATTTCATTAAATTAGTAAATGTATATATTTTATTCTAATGAAGTTCATTATTACGCTTTACCAACCGTCAAAAAAATTAATGAGGACTAGGATAAGTGTCTAATTGTAATTTGTTTAAGTCGAAAATTCGGAATGTACGATATACTTCCTGTCTTTATACCAATAAAATTTTGCGAAAAATTAAAAAAAATAGCTTTCTGCCGAGTGCCTTCGTAGACTAGTAGCTAGAGTGCTAGACTAGAAGTCCGAAGGTAACATGTTCGATTCTTCCCGAAGACCCTTTGTGTTTCCGCAGACAAGCCAAGTAGCATCGTAGTTTTTATTTGTGAACTTAAAGAAATGTTCAATTATTATGAGTAATATATAACAATTATTCGAAAAAGTTTCCCTTCATTAATTTTTAATTCAAATAAAATTAATAAATAAAAGGTTACTGACATCACGTCGAGTTTTCATCAGATCTCGGGCAAACAGGCATTAAATTTTTAATAGACACGGGCGCGGATGTGTCCGTAGTTCCACCTAACTCGGCCGACAGAAAAAAGAAACACACAACACCAAATTTTTACGCAGCAAACGGTTCGCCTATTAAAACATTTGGACAACGCCGTCTGTATTTATCGCTAGGGTTACGCCGTAATCTGCAATGGAATGTTTATATTGCCGACTTCAATACTGCTATCATAGGCTCTGATTTTTTAAAAGCGTATGATCTGCTCGTAGATAAAAAAAAGGCAAACTCGTGGATAGAAAAACAATGCTAGAAGCAAAAGGTAGTTTTACGCAAAATTCAACAATCAAGATCGACTTCAAATTTTCAAATATTTTACGTGAGTATAGCGATTTGGCCATTCTTAATACAAATAAAAGTCCTTTAATGAATAGCACAACACACCATATAGTCACAACGGGACTACCTGTTTTTTCACGACTGGCTGGCGAGCGTCTTGAGGCAGCAAAGGATGAGTTTCAGTTCCTTATGGAAAAGGGTATCTGCCGTCCGTCGAAAAGTCAGTGGGCCAGCCACTCCATTTAGTAAAAAAAGCGAGCGGTGAGTGGAGGCCTTGTGGGGACTACCGGGGTCTAAACGCTGTGACAGTTCCGGACAGGTACCCGATCCCGTATCTGCACGACGTAACAACGATTCTGCATTGTAAGAAAATATTTTCTGCAATTGATTTGCAGAGAGCATATCACCAGATTCCCATCGAGCCGGCAGATATTCCGAATACAGCAATTACAACGCCCTTCGGTTTATACGAATTCGTATACATGACATTCGGGTTACGAAACGCTGCCCAGACGTTCCAGCGATATGTCGATAATGTGCTAAGAGGTTTAGATTTTACGTTTGCGTACATCGACGATATTTTAGTGGCTTCGACCGATGAAGAGCAACATGTGAAAGATTTAAGAGTTGTTTTTGATATACTACGTAAAGCAAATTTATGTATCAACGCTGGCAAATGCAGGCTCGGTCAAAAAGAAATGGTTTTTTTAGGACACACGATTACAAGCGAAGGGTTGCGTCCACTTCAAAGCAAAGTGGAAGCAATACGTAATTATGAAAAACCTACTATTGCTCGAGACCTAAAAAAGTTTTTGGGAATAATAAACTTTTATCGTCCCTTCCTTAAAAACGCAACCAAACATCAGAGTATCCTGCAGGAATTAATAGATGGGAATAAGAAAAAAGATAAAACAGAAATCAATTGGTCACCTAGAGCAGAAGAAGCGTTCAAATCTTCCAAAGAAGAATTATGCAGTGCTGGGGTTTTGAGCTACATGGCACCAGATAGTGAGCTTACGTTAACAGTACACGCATCTGATACGGCAATTGGCGCCGTACTACACCAGATCGTTGGAGGTGTGCCCCAACCACTAGGTTTTTACTCAAAGAAGCTAACTAGTGCTCAAAAAAATGCACAGCGCCTACGATCGTGAATTAACTGCAGTTTATCAGGGCGTACAACACCTTAAATATGCCTTAGAAGGTCGGTCATTTAAAATTTACACGGATCACAAACCATTAGTATTTGCATTCCAACAAAATAACGAAAAGGCACCGCCAAGAAGAGTAAGGCAATTAGATTTCATTAGCCAGTACTCGACAGATATACGCCATATTAAAGGGAGCGAAAATACTACGGCAGATTGGCTCTCCCGGATCAAAAAAAAATTACAACAGATGCAGTAGATTTCAACTCAATGGCGATAGAACAAGAAAACGACGATGAGCTCAAATCTATCCTTAATGCGGATAAGGACTCGTCTCTTAAACTTACACTTCTGCCTATACCAGATTCTACCAAATTTTTACACTGTGAAGTTAGCGGGTCACGTATAAGACCATATGTACCAGTTAAACTGCGCATGAATGCAATGCAGAAACTTCACAATTTAACACACCCAGGGATTCGGGCTAAGCGAAGTCTGGTAAAGGACCGCTACGTATGGCCAGGCCTATCTAAAGATATTAGAAAGTTTGTCCGAGGATGTATACAGTGTCAAAAGGTAAAAATTCATAGATACACCTCGGCCCCGTTCAGCAGTTACGGCAAAATCGACAAGCGTTTTCAACACATAAATGTTGACATAATTGGTCCGTTACCAACTTCAGCTGGAAATCGTTACTGCCTCACTTGCATTGATCGTTTCTCTAGGTGGCCAACAGCAATCCCTATACCCGACATTTCGGCTCACACGGTCGCAGCAGCTTTTGTCACTGGGTGAGTAGCGATGTATGGTGTACCAGAGAAGATAACGACAGACTTGGGGAGACAATTCGAATCTAACTTGTTCTAAGAACTAGCGAAAATACTTGGTATCCAGCATTTACGAACCACGGCATACCAACCCCAAGCGAATGGTATGATTGAGAGATGGCACCGCACTCTTAAAGATGCCATTAAATGCTACGCTACAAAAGATTGGTGTTTTGCTATACCACTCGTCCTTTTGGGCCTTCGTACCACAGTTAAATTAGATATTGGTGTTAGCCCCGCAGAGTTATTGTATGGTACCTCATTACGTTTACCAGGTGAATTTTTTGTACAAAGTCAAAGCAAGGACAACCACATAGAATTTTTACAGAAACTACGCCAAGTTATGAATGATCTCCGTTGCCCTAGTCCCTCGTGGCATGAAAACAAAAATCATTATGTAGATCCAAATTTGAACAAATGTAATTTTGTTTTTGTACGAGTAGATCGTGTTCGCAAGCCACTAGAACCAGCTTATGAAGGTCCATTCGAAATTGAAAAACGTTACAAAAAGTACTTTGTGATTAAAAGAGGTCAGACAAGGGACAAAATTTCGATCGACCGAATGAAGCCCGCGAAGGTATATGCCGGCGATTTTCCAGAAACCCCGTGCGATAGACCCGCAGGTCAGGAGCACACGGAAATCCCAAGTACTGAAAGAGTGAGCCGGTATGGAAGGCATGTGAGGTTCCCGAGTCGTTACGAATGACGAAAATATTAGCCGGGGGGTAATATGGGATCACAAGCATTCATCAAAATTTTGTATTTAAATTATTGTTTGCCGTTGAGACCGAGGTTTAAGTAAAATATAAATCAGCAATGTTGCTTATGTAAACAAACGTGTAGTCAACATTGTATTTTCTCATTTATTGCATTAGTGTAAGTGCTGTAATATAGATTATTCTAGATTAGTAAAGTCATTTTTAGATTGTATGTACATATTTTTGGATTTAATAAAAGGTGGATTCATTCGTTAATTAACAGCAGATAAAACAACACGTGTTTTATTACACTACATATATATATATATATATATATATATATATATATATATATATATATATATATATATATATATATATATATATATATATATATATATATATATATATATATATATATATATATATATATATATATATATATATATGTATATATATATATGTATATATATATGTGTGTGTATATATATATATATATATATATATATATATATACATATATATATATATATATGTATATGTATATATATATATGTTTTGACTCAGCTGTTTTGCTGGTCGGTGTTGCTTTGTCCGGGCGGAAACACCGGGACAATTGTAGATATAATTCAAGCACTTAAGCTTGATTATGTATTATGGTTAAATAACGCAAGCACTTGAACTTGGTTATTTTGATATGGTGAGATAACGCAAGCACTTGAACTTGGTTATTGCGGTGAAGTGGAGAATACAAATAAGACAACTGCTTAGTTTGATTGAATAATTGTTTCTCATTTATTTGAATTAAATCATGGCCTTAAATACTATTTTATTGCCAACTTGCAATAATTATTTTTAATGTATTTATTAATTGAATAATTCTACCTTGCATTTTCCACGCTTGTGAGAAAATTTTATTGCCAACTTGCAAAAATTATTTTAATTTATTAATTATGTAATTCTGCCTTGCATTTTCCAAGCGTGTGAGAAATTCCAGGAAATCTGAAACCCCAGACGAATGCAATAAACTTAAAATTATTTCAAGGTTTTGTTAAATGTTTAAAGTAAAAGAATTTAGAGTAAACAACAACTACAGCAAAAATTGAAACTTAATCAGAAGTTCAAGGTTTCTTTTTCTTCATAATTTGAATTAACTGTTGAATTAAAAGTAAGGGAAAATGCATAAAAAAAAAGGTAAATACAATAAAAAATTATATTAGCTTAGCAATTTAAGGTTGTTCAACAAATTTCGTGTAGGCATATGTACTTAAGTGAGTTTGTACATTTATACAAACTAACTTATGCACATATGAAAGGAAATTCATTGTGAAGGTCTGAACATGTACCCCGCCGTTGAGTCATGCTCAACGAAATAATAAATTTGACAACCTTATATTGCTCTTTATATGTCTTAGAATTAAAGATTTAAACTACGGATACTTCAAATTCTGGTGTTGGAATATGTTGACGTACAGCTGGACGTGGAGTTTGTTGATTTGGTTTAATTCCTTGCAACGTGCCCTTTTCCAGGCGATACTCAGGCATAGTATTGTAACGAGAACGAGAGCAACATAGGCAATGGTCCCGTGGTGATATTTTATATGTTTAATTTGTGACGGAAGTTCAGCAGATACCGTTTGGTGTAATTTGCGTTGAATTTCGGAGATATTTTTAATTTGGTCGGAATAGGTCTTGTGGCGAATTCCTGCAATTTGAATCTCGTCTGGATAACTGATGTCACTTATATTGCTCATTGCTGTATATGATGTTTGAAGAGATGTGGAGACAGTTTGATGACCTTTGATGATGATTGAGTTTAGCTTAATTGTACAATCTGATGAGATTTTTAGGAGACCAGATCCTTTTAGGATTAACTGTGATTTTTCTTGCCCACATACGGAGTTTATTCGAGACGGCTGCCGCATAGTGTAGAGCCATTGATTGCTGTATTCTAATTGTGTAAGTGACGTGCTATCAACAACAGGAACAATGTTACAATTTGTTTGAGCGTTAGAATTAAGAAGAGAAATCTCGCAGAAGCATTTGTCAGCGTTTGCAGTAAATTTTGTTTGCATTTGTGGACATAGAAATTCATTCTCTCTTATTGTTGAACATGTGGTCCACTGTTTCTCTGCCAACACGAAATACTGATCTTTATGAGCATTTATAGCCAGGAAGTCACTGCAAGGTTTAATAGCGAGCATTGTCCCATTTATTTGAACAGGAATTGGGTGTGGTTTCAGAAGTTCGAATATTTCAGGATCAGATAACGGAATAGATATGTGAAAGATGACGTGGTCTTGTGTGACACCTCCTTTTACATTCATGATTTTGTACAGTTGTAAAATGTTATCCTTGCTTACTGGTAGTTCTAGAGATGTTGGGAGATGATTTCTTACTTGTACTAGCTCGGCTTGAAGTTGGGACGGTGACAAAAGCATTGGGCTAATTTTACCATGGTGTGAATCTGTTAAGGCTGCTATGATTTCTGCTTGAATTCGGTGTAGCCTTGCTGATGTTAAGGAAATTTGAACTGATAGGAACATGAACATTCGAAACAGCCTTGCTTGATATTGTTCTTTTTCATTTTCTTGTAACCTAGATGCCATTTCTGATAATTGATTATCTATACTAATGAACTTTTGTTTCACATTTTCTTCATCTTGTTTAAGAACATTTAGAGTTGCATCAATAATTGATGTTTGATTTATTAGGAGTTGTTTGAGATGGTTTTCATTGTTGTTCACTGCGTTGATGGTGTTTGACATTTGTTCAGCATAATCCGAATCCAGAATACCAAACAGTGAATTAGCGACATTGCCAACGACGTTAATAGCACCACGCTTAGCTCTCCTCTTTAGTAACAGGTTTTCATCTTTTAGGCCTGCTAGGCTGAAGTCAACTGCCTGGAGAACGCTCGAACAAGTCGCCCTTTGAGTTAAAAGGTTGCACAAGCGGTGTAGTGTCGTTGTTTCGTTCATGAGGGTACTTATTTCTTGCCTATATGGTTTTAAGTTATAGTAGGAGATGATATTCCATTCTGACCGCGATACCCGTGTATTGCCAATGCCCTCAAAGTGCAAGCCGATATTGGGTTCAAACTGTGTTACTTCGATTTTATTTGTGGATACTAGTGGAATCAATAGCAATATTGTGAGTATGGTGGTCGTAATTAAGCTTGGCAAGGTCCGCTGTTTTTTGGCGGGTGACCTTCCATCCAATGACTGTTGTGATGATTGGTTTTCTGCTAATATCTCATGATTATCGTTGTTTTCTGTCATTTGTGGACGCGATAGTTCTTCTTCTTCTTCGGGTTCGTCATTGAGCTTAGGGAGTGGAGCTAAATATTGAATTGCTCGCTTAAAGATGCCTGAAGCTGTCTGGACATCTGCTACTCTTACAACTTCGTCGTGTCCTTTATATGTTTTTATTACGCGCCCAAGAGGCCATTTCATGACTGGGACGTTATCTTCTTTTATAATGACTATCGCCCCTGGTTTCAGATTTTTTGATTGTTCTCGCCATTTGTTTCGATATTGTAGCTCATTTAGGTAGTCTCGTGACCACCTCTTCCAAAATTCGTGCTTGAGATGAGACACTAATTTCCATCGTGTTTCCAATTTAAGGTTTGTAGACCTTGCTTGAGCATCAATTTGGGCTGTTAATGGTTCACCTATCAGAAAGTGTCCCGGAGTCAATGCGCCTATATCGTTTGCGTCATTTGACATGGGTGAGATGGGTCTAGAATTTAATATGGCTTCAATTTCAACAACTATGGTTTCCAGTTCTTCGTACGTTAGAGATGCATTACCCAGTGTCCTTATCAAAAGATATTTTGCTGACTTAACTGCTGCTTCCCATAGACCACCAAAATGTGGTGCTCTTGGCGGAATGAAATTAAATTGTATACCCTTTTTGCCGCAAGCATTCGTAATGGCTTCTTTCGCATCTGATGCATGTATGATTGTGGTGAGTTCAGGTAATTTATTCTTTGCTCCGACGAAGTTTGTTGCATTGTCGCAATATAAATTTTGGCAATGTCCACGCCGGGCTATGAAACGTTTAAGCGCACCTATGAAAGCTTCAGTTGTGAGATCGCTGACGAGTTCCAAATGTACTGCCTTTGTGGCAAAGCAACAAAATACAGCAATGTAAGCCTTGTGTGGTCGTTTTCCCCTCAGTTTATAATGTACAGTAATTGGGCCACAGTAATCGACCCCGGTATTGATGAATGCACGGGCTGGTGTGATACGTGTCGAGGGTAGGTTTCCCATTATTTGGTGGAATAATTCTGGTTTAGCTCTGCTGCATGTCGTGCATCGATGAACTGTGGCTCTTGCCATAATTTTTCCTTTTATTGGCCAGAAACGTTGCCGAACAATTCCTAATAATGTATGCGATCCACAATGCTTGTGTTCTTCATGAATCATTTGGAATATTAATTTGGAAATGGGATCGTTGTATGGAATTAGAAGTTGATGTTTTGAGTCATAATCTAACAAAGACGCGTCGAGCCGACCTCCGACCCTTATTAGTTCATTTTCATCCAAAAAGGGTGTAAGATTCCGGATAGTGCTTGTTCCTTGTACTTGTTTGTATTTTCTTAGTTGGGTTATGTCTTCCTTGAATTCTGAGAGTTGCATTTGTGAAATAATAGGAACCAGTGCTTGGCTGAGTTCCGTTGTTGTAACTAATTTTGATGGCTGTCGCATCTGCTTCTGACATCTAGTGTGGGCAATGAAGCGCAGAATATATGCAACAATTCGCTGCAGACGATGGAATGAATTTTTATGGTTGATTTGGTAAACAAAGCTTGGTTCCGTTGTCGTCATTGCTCGTGATTCAAGCAGCTTTGCTTTTCGTTCGAGATTTGTTGGGATGTTGGAGCTTGGATTGAACTTAGGTGGCCACACCTTCTCTACGCCATGGAGAAACATTGGACCATAAAACCAAAGAGTGCTTTCCTTAAGAGCCGCCGGAGACATCCCACGAGATAATATATCTGCGGGGTTGAACTTTGAGCCTACGTGACGCCATTGTTCTGCGTGGGTTTCTTCTTGAATTACTGAGATTCGATTTGCTACAAATGTGTTGAATGAAGCTGATGATGAATTTATCCATGAGAGCACAATTTCTGAATCAGTCCATAACCATACTGGGCCTTTAAATTGAAGGTCAGACCTGACTCTTGTGGCTAGTTGGGCTCCAAGTGTGGCTGCACATAGTTCCAATCGTGGTATTGTTTGCCGTTTGAGTGGAGCTATGCGGGATTTCGCACAGAGTAAGTGTACCATAATGGTGCCATCTTTGAAAACTGATCGGATGTAAGCCGCAGCTCCATAAGCCTTTTCGGATGCGTCTGTAAAAATGTGTAGTTGTTGGGATTCTGGAACCCTTCCCTTAAAAATATGTCTTGATATTTGAAGGGTTTTTAATACATTCAGGTCTGTACGAAATGTTATCCATTTAGTGTGTAGCGATTCAGGCAAAGAAGTATCCCAATCTAGTTTTAACTCCCATAATTCTTGAATAAACATCTTTGCCGTTACTATAATGGGAGATAAAATCCCCAATGGGTCGAATAGTCTTGCAAGGTCCGAAGTGACTGTTCGCTTGGTTACTCTCTTAACGTTGCTGATGTTGACCTTAATACCCAGTTTGTCAGTTTTCGGCAGCCAAACTAGTCCTAATGTTTTGATGGTGTCGGCTTCTATGCTCTCAAAATCTAAGTTTACCTCCAAGTTGTCTTGTGGAATGTTGTGGAGTAATTGTGGATGGTTTGCACACCATTTGCGTAACGTGAAGCCGCCCTCTTTCATGATTTGCACAAGTTGCTCTTGTAATTGCATCGCTGTTGATAAGCTATTTGATCCGCCCAAGCCATCATCTACATAGAAATTTTCTTTAATAAATTGTGAAGCAAGAGGATAACGTATATTATTTTCTTCAGCCAGTTGATCAAGACATTTTGTTGCTAAGTATGGAGCAGCTCTTGTGCCATATGTGACCGTGTTGAGTTGGTAGTATGCAATGGGCATTGTGGAATCCTTTCTCCAAATTATGAGCTGAAATTTACGATCTTCAGGAGCAATCAATACCTGCCTATACATTTTTTCAATGTCAGTAGTGAAAACGAACCTTGGCATTCGAAATCTGAGAAGTATGGAGAATAGTTCACTTTGTAGTGTTGGTCCCGTGAACATGAGGTCATTTAGAGAGTAGCCTGAGGAGGTTTTTGCTGAAGCATCGAATACTACTCTGAGCTTAGTGGTTGAACTTTCTGGCCTCAGGACGCAATGATGTGGGATGTAGTAGTTTGGTGATGTTATGGAATCTGTTTCCAATTTTGTCATATGTCCCATTGATTCATACTCATCCATAAATTCAGTGTATTTAGCTTTCAATTCCGGGTTCTTTTGCAAGCGCCGTTCGAGAGCGAGAAATCGGTTGAGAGCCATTGCGTGTGAGTCGCCTAGGGTGTTAGAGGTTTGATGAAATGGTATTCTGACTACGAAGCGATTTTGACGGGTTTTAGTAGTATTTTGTACAAAGTGCTCTTCACATTGTCTGTCGGCTATTGATAGTGGTTTTTTAGTTGTTTTAACTTCATCTATTTCCCAAAGTCGAGTGATGGAAGCTTCAAGTCCTTCATCTTCAGTACATATCCCACAGGATGCGTCTGTAATGCGTTCTCTATTTATTTTTCCTGCTACAATCCATCCAAGAACCGTGTTCTGCAAAATCGGAAGTTGTGGAGATAATTTTATTTGCCCAATTGCGAGCAGTTGGTGATAATGCTCGGCACCCAGCAATATATCGATTTTATTAGATCGATTGAATGTTGGGTCAGCTAGCACAAGATTTTTCGGCAGTGGCCACTCATCAATGTTGATAAATTGTGATGGTTGTGGCGCGATAATTCGAGGCAGAACAAGTGCTTCCAGGCGTGTTGTAAATCCATTAATTCGAGAATGCAAAGCTACATTAACTCGGTGTTGTGTTTTTGTGTTGGAGTCCCCGATTCCATTGATGTTCACTGATGAAGCGTGTTTTGCAATATTAAGTCGTTTTACCAAACGCTCCGTAATTAAATTGACTTGTGAGCCAGAGTCAAGTAAGGCGCGGCATTCAAACTCCATTGTATCAGTTTTGATTTTTACTAGAGCTGTGCTGAGAAGAACGTATGAGTTGGACGCCTGACCATTTGCTGCCGCTAGTGAGGATGCTTCTGGAGGATAAGGTATCGCTTCATTGGAATCCGGACCAGTTATTTCAGGTTGATTAGTAGCGAATGATGATGTTTTCTTGGATACCTTCTCATTGGTTGATCTTTTGTTTGATGCCTGAGTGTTGTTCTCCAGATGAAGTAGCGAGTTGTGTTTTTTCTTGCATGTCAAGCATGATCCTGATTTGCAAGTTTTGGCTGTGTGTCCTGATTTTAGACAGTTCACACACAAGTTTTGCTTCCGAATGAAATTCAGACGGTCTGCTGGCGATAGTTGCTGAAATTTCTGGCACCGATATAGTTGGTGAAAGTTGTTTTTGCAAAGTGAGCACATGACTTCTATTTGTTTAGCTGAAGTAGTGGAAACATAGACCTTTGATGATCTTTCTTTCTGGTTTATGGCCTCCAGGGATCGAGAAAGATTAATAGGTCTTTGATTTTTTGTAGCTCTTTTGGATTGCTAATGGTCCTCTCATATAGAACAAGAGTACCCCGATCCAATTTTTTAATAAGTATGTGAAACAGCATGGGATCCCAAGAAGCGGTATCGATCCCGATGTTGTTTAGCGCATGAAGACATTCTTGTGTTGTATCATGTAATTGTTTGATAGCAGCAGCTGATGGTCCCGCGCTTGGTTGATCCAGAAGTTGTTGCATTAGTGAGGTTACAAGAATGCGTTGATTATTGTATCGTTCTTGCAATAGGCTCCATGCGGTTGCGTAGTTTTCGGCTGTGGCTGAAAGATGACTTATTAGTTTTTCAGCTTCGCCCCCCAAGTTTGATTTCAGGTACCACATCTTTTGTACCGCAGGAATGTGCTGATTGTCTACAAGTTGAGTAAACAAGTCGTGAAAGGATCTCCACTTTAAATAATCTCCATTAAATTTTTGGATTGTGACCTTTGGCAGTGGTAACACGTTGTTTTGCGCAGTTTCGAACCCTTGCTCTCGTGTGCAGGAAACCAGCTTGAAATTTTCAATAACTCGCTTTTCCAGGTTTTGGTAGGAGTTCATGTCGTATCCTTCTTTTAGTGGGTCATCGCTTGATTCCCATATTTTGAAATGTAGCTCTTGGATTTCGCCCCACAATTTTTCTTTCAGCTTCATATTATTTGCCGTAGGGTCCGTGTCGAGTAGCCGCTTTAACGATGACATCATGACATTGTGCCTTCT